>VMDO01018887.1:0-41076 GCA_007922755.1 Pedetes capensis
TGAAACACTGATTTGAATCTCTGTGCGGTAGTTATTCTTACTACAGCCTCTTCTGTAAACCTAATGGTTTTCTTTGGATGGCTCCCAAACTATGAAAAGCGTTATTATGACCTAAGGCAGATTGGGGAAAGGTAGGGAGAGTAAGGTGGTCTCTTCTACCTCGCACCTGCTCCTGTAACAAAAATGAATTACAAGATACAGAAAGGACAAGATTTCATCTCCTGAAAATCCCCAATTACCCCGACCCACACGTCTGTCAGCTTGTTGTGCTGTGGGGGCTTGTATATTGCTGTGATACTGAAGCTATGCCACCGGTATCTCAGATACCAGCAGGGCCACCCATAGTGGACAGGCTTCAGCTCACCTTCCAGACTAAGACAGACTAGGGAGAAGGACCTGGAAGCCCACTCCCAAAATAGTTAGCCACTGAAAACCCTATGAATAGCAGAAAAGCACTGTGAAACAGTGCTGGAAAATGAGCCCCCCAGGCTGGAAGGCATTGAAGAAACGATAAGGGAAGAGTTGCCTCCTCAAAAATAAAGTTGACTTTAATGGCAAGAATGGAGTAAAGCCCCTACGGCCTCCTTTTGATGATGTGGTACGACTCAAAATGAGAAGCAAGACAGTGGCTGCAACAATGGGCTCAAACATAAAAAGATCATGTGCATGGCACAGTGTGGCGTTAGGGTTGCTATGAGTCGAATCTGATGCAAGGGCACCTACAACAACTACCGCCGAGCTAGGGGCCCAGAGAAGAGTCGTCACACATTATCCTTCATTCCTACTTCATACTCCAAGTCATAACAAAATGAGGAGGATGCTATACAAATGGATGGTGGCAAAAACCGTTAGGAGATAGACAGCTCCCTGTACCCAGGTCAATACCTCCCTCCAGACTCTGAAGCAAAACAGGTGTGAGATCCTCGTTCCCTGACGATTGGTGAAGTACCAGCATATGCTGTGTTCAAGATTTGATTCTTATACACAAAATGTTGCATTTTCTTCTTTCTCTCCAACAGAGTAAATATTGGCAAATTTGACAGGATATGGGATAGAGGATCCTTGGTTGCTATCAATCCAGGTGATCGCAAACGGTAAGTACTTTGGTTTCTTTAATTTTGTGAGGGGTTTTATTTGTTCATTTTGCATTGTTTTGTTTTAGCTGAGTTCCAGAAAATACAGGATTTCACCATAGAGACTTGGCTGTATGACTTGAGTCTCTGTCGTTTCTAAGCTGGTTTGCCTTTGTCCAATACTCAACTTATCTAAGCCTCAGTTTACTCCTCTGCAAAATTGGAATATTTCTACTAACACCATCATCCCCACCTCACTAATATTACCAGGTAATGCCGGTTGGGCATTTGCCCTATCTGAGACTGGGTGTGGTGGCACACACCTGTCATCCCAACAGCTGGGAGGTAAAGGCAGGAGGATCAGGAGTTCAAGGCCAGAGGCAGCCTGTATAACGTAGCGAGACCCTGACTCAAGTTTGAAAAATAAAAAAGGGGTTCAGGATGCAGCCCAGTGGTAAAGCCCTGGGAAAGTACTGGAAAAAAACCCAAAAAACCTTAATGTAGATCAACATATTTAATCCACCTAATAGTCTTGTGTAGGGCTGGGGTTTAGCTCAGTTGGTAGAGTGCTGCTCCACATTCTCTAAGGACCTGTATTCGATCCCTAGCACCACAAAAATGGAGAAGGATGTGGTAATCCACTCCCGAAACAATTAGCCATTGAAAACCCTACGAGGGTCGCTGTGAGTCAACTCCACAGCACCTAACAACAATTCCTCTGAAGTATATGCTGTCATTGTTTCATTATACAGATGATGAAACTAAGGTCAAAGAGATTGTTACTTGTCCCAAGTTAGGCAGCTAGTATATGACAGGGTTGAGATTCTGGCCCTTCAAGTTTGGCTTCAGAGTCCACACCCATGAACCCTACATTAGACCTTGGGGGTGGGGTGGGAATTAAAAGAAATGAAATATGTAAAATGTACCTTTTTTGCTTTTCATTTTGAGTTTTTGAGACGGGGATATTGCTACATGGCTGAGGCTGGTCTGAAACACTGTATGTAGCCCAGACTGGCCTTAAACTTACAATCCTCCTGCCTCAGCCTCCTGAGTCCTGGGATTGCAAATATGTACTACCGTGCCCTGTAGAAAGTGCCTTGGTAACTCCAAAGAACTATAAAATACTGGCTATTGTTATTATTAAAGCATTTGTTATTGATGTTTTGGGTGATCATTCTTATCATGCCTAATCTTGTTACTTGTTAGGTGCCATTGAGTCAGGTCCGACTCATAGCAACCCTATGTACAACAGAACTAAACCCTCCTCGACACCGTGGCATGCCTGGTACTATTGACAGTGTTTCTTTGCTATTCATAGAGTTTTCAATGGTGGATTGTGTTGAGAATAGACTGCCAGGTCTTTCTCTCTAGCCTGCAACACCTGGTATTCCCACATGCTCTCCCATCCAAGGACTAACCAGGCCAACCTTGCTTAGCTTCTGAGATCAGGCAGGATTGGATGCCAGGGTGCTATGGCTGAAGACATACCTAATCTTACTAGAAAATAAAATTAAAATTTGAAGCACAGTGGCTGTGCACCCTTGTAATACCAGCACTTGGGAGGTGGACACAGGCAGGAGGATGGCCAGCCTGGGCTACACAGCAAGACCCTGTCTAAAATTAAAGAAAAGAAATTAAAATTTGACAGCCAGCCTCAGTGGCGCACACCTGCAATCCCAGCGACTCGGGAGGTGGAGGCAGGAGGATCGCAAGCTCGAGACCAGAGGCAATCTGCGTAATTTATCCAGACCCTGTCTCAAAAAAAAAAAAAAAAAAAAAAAAAAAAAAAAAAAAAAAAAAAGAAAAGAAAAAAGAAATTAAAATTTGAGGAAAGAAGTGAACATACTTTCTATCCAATGCACGTACTACTCATATACTTAACTTAGATATAGCGTGTAAATATCGAATTATTTAGTTTATGGACGCTGACTTTTAATACCTGGCCAAAACATTCAGGCTCCCCATCAGCAAAATAAAATTATTTTTAGAAATTATTTGTATTAATTAAAATTCCTACTTTTTCTTTTTTCGTTCATCCTGTTCTGTAAAAGATGCAAGGCGATGGGCGTGTAAGCAAAAGTGATTGAAGAGTTGCATGATGGGTAGAGCAAATGACTTCTTACTCTGTACCCCACCAACATGTACGAATTTAAAAAAAGATTGTTCTGACTCAGCCTTATTGCCAAGCCTAATCTGTTTTCATTAAAACATGTGACAGCAGAGATGGATGCATTTTCTTCCCTTCAGGGATAATTCATACTTCTGTTTCCCTTCTCTTTTTGCCTTCATTCTCTCTTTATCTCTTTTCCAGAACCCTCATATTTATATGCCTAAAAGTCGTCATTGCACAAAGGGTAAACATCCTCAAGCCTGTTGCCACCTTCCCTCTTTCTTTCTCTTTCTGTCTCTCCCTCTCCTTTTCCTCCCCCCCCCTTTTTTTTTTTTTTTTTTTTGGTGCTAGGGATTGAACCCGGGGTCTTGCACTAGGCACATGCTCTACCACTGAGCCACGCCACACCCCCATCCCTGCTTCTCTCTTATATGAGTTCTGTAATGGTCATTTCAATTCTGTTCCTTCCTTTCCCTTGTTCAACAGACACTTATTAACTTCCTACTGTGTTCTACCTGTGTACCCTCATGTCAGATGTTGGGGAAATAACTAAACAAATTATATATGGTTTTCACCCTGATAATTTTTATGTCTCCAGCTCTGTTCTTTCTCCCAAACATCCACATCACATTTCTGGCATCTGCTTTGAATTTCCCATCAGATACCAGTGTCCTTTAACAACTCAAAGTACCACCCGACACCCCTTCATCTCCATGAAACGCCACATCTGTGTGCCAAACTTAATTCTATGAAATGTCTAACTTGGTAGACATCTCTCCCTCTCTAAGGATGTTCCTCCTCTCCTCAGAGGTTAGTCCCTCCAGGGGGCTTTGGTTTGCCTGGTAAAATCTACATGGCTGTGGGAAGCAAACTGGGCTTACCAAGTTAGGCCAGAGGTCCCTCATCCCTAGGCTGCCCACTGGTACCACCAGTATGTAGGTCTGTATTTACAGCCACTCCCTATGACTCACATTACTGCCTGAGCTCTGCTTCCTGTAAGATCACCATTGCCCCCACCCTAGTCTGTGGAAAAACTGTCTCCCACACAAGAGGACCCTGGTGCCAAAAAGGTTGTTAGGCCATTTCTCTGGTGTTTGGCATAGTCCCTATAAGCATATAGTAGGAGCTCAGTGTCTGCAGCTTGGATCCCATCCCATCAGATCTTGGAATCTAGGCAGGGTCAGACCTGGTTAGTCCTTGGATGGGAGACTGCCTGGGAACACCAGGTGCTGTAGGCTTGGGAGAAGGACCTGGCAGCCCATTCCTAAAACAATCAGCCATTCAAAACCCTATGAATAGCAGAGAACCACTGACAATAGTGCCAGGCATGGCACCATGTCGGTGCGTGTTTCGCTCTGTTGTACATCAGATTGCCCTGAGTTAGACCCAACATAACAGCACCTAACAACAACCACCTCACAATCCGTCTCCTAATTCTGGCACTGTGCCCTTAGACCAGGATCATCGTCTATGTCTTCTGTCTCTCGCAGCCTCTATCTCCATTCAGGCATCTCCTCTGCCCTCAGACCCTTACCACTCAGCTTCCCCTGCTTGCCATTTCTGTTCCCACATATCCAACTTGCTGACAACTCTCGGTCTCCTCAGCTTCAGCAACCACCCAGCTCAGAAGCTCAAGCTCTCTGCACACCGACCACAGCTCACGAACAATCTCTCTTCCATGACTTCATGCAGTTTCCAAGTGGGGCCATCTGACGGCTCCACCTCATTGCGCTGCGCCAGGCCCAGCCCTGGCTCCTGAATGGTCTACTCATGGGTCCATTAGGGTCTAGTCCCCCCTTGGAAAGGAAGACATGGCTGGGATTAGTGTCGCCTGCTCCTGGAGGCACCTGCTGAAGGCCTATCCCAACAGCACCCACAGGATATGCCACACTTGTAGAACCTGAATTTCATGCCACTGAGAATTTTCACCTATGTGGTAGTCTTGTGTCTCTTCAGCTGCCTAGAGGAAAGGAAGTAGGCTCTGGCCCTGTTACAAGTGCCCGTAGAGAGGTCCTGGGGACCCAGGACATTTGTTAAACTGCAGCATCCCAGGCCCCACCACGGATCTGCTGAGTCAGTCACGCGGACGGAGCCGGACCATCTTCTCTTTCAGCCCCTGCCTAGGAGATTGTGACACTCAGCCTGGCTGGGGGCCGCAGCCCTGGACCACACGAAAGTGTGGCAATCCTTCAGGAAGTCCGTGACCAAGGTCACCAGGCCCCCGAGTCCCCCCCAGGCTGGAAGAGGCCTGTGTCATCCTCAGCTCTGACCAGCCCTAGGAGGCAGCTTCTGCTTGGCTTCCCGCATTACCAGTTCCTGGCTCCAGCCGGGAAGCAGTGGACATCATTTGTTGAAGCCACTGCTTGCTTTTAAGTCAAGAACCGACTTCGTGTGTTTGCTATGAGAAGTAAACTCAGTCATGGGGATGAAAATAAATGCCAGCCTCCTCCCTTGCCCTTTGCGCCCTCCAAGCCTGTGATGAAATGTAATGTCCACCTCTGTGTTCTTTTCAGCTACACAGATATAATGTTCTCCATACTGAGGAAAGGGTTTCACTACCTCCTGGCTGTTTTATCTTATGATCCAACAAAACATGCAGGTAAAGCTGGGTTTTTTTGGTTTTCTTTTTGTTTGTTTGTTTGTTTTTCAGTTTCTTTTGTTCTTTTCGTTTGTCTTGTTGTTGTTGTTAGGTGCCGTCAAGTCGGTATCCGACTCATAGCGACCCTCTGTACAACAGGGGAAACACTATTGTCAGTGCTTCTCTGCTGTGCATAGGGTTTTCAATGGCAGATTGATTTTTGGGAGGGGGTTGCTGGGTCCTTCTCCCAAGCCTACAGCTTCTGGTGTTCCCAGGCGGTCTCCCATCCAGGTACTACTAACCAGGCCCGACCCTGCTTAGCTTCTGAGATCTGACGGGATTGGATGCCACAGGGCTACTGCTGCAGGCTGTTTGCCTAGTATCCCAATTTAATTCTATGATAAGAATTATTTTTTCCACCAGACATGGTGGTGCATGCCTGTAATCCCAGTGACTTGGGAGGTGGAGGCAGGAGGATCCTGAGTTTGAGGCCAGAGGCAGCCTGTGTCACTTAACTTGATGAGACCCTGACAAAAAATTAAAAAGGGGCTGGAGGTGCAGCTCAATGGTAGAGCCCTTGCAAAGTATATATGAAGCCCTGCGTTCAACCACCAAGTACCACAAAAAATAAAAAATAAAAATTTTTCCTTCCTATTTATTTCATAGGAAGCATGTTACTTGTGTGCGTGAAGATAATTCTATTTGGGGCTAATGAAAACCATAAACTTTTTTTCTATTGCCAAAGTGTATGTTTTTCTTCTGTTCCTTTCCCATTTTGTTTACCAATTTATAGCTCAAACTATAGAAGAGGGAGGAAATGGATGATCTTAATATGAAAGAGAAATCTCAAGAGCCCTGGATTAGGAGGAGGAAGGAAAAATGTGGTTGTCCTGCCATGGATATTGTGTGTCCATACCATCCACTGGGGACTGGGATTTAGCTCAGTTGGTAGAGTGCTTGTTCTGTGCTCTCTTAGGCCCTGGGCTCCATCCCCAACACTGTAAAAATAGGAGAGGAATTGAGAGCCCACTCTCAAAACAATCAGCCATTGAAAACCCTATGAATAGCAGAGAAACACTGTCATGGTGCAAGGCATGGCACACAGTTGGGGAGTATCTTGTTCTGTTGTGCATCGGGTCACTATGAGTTGGACCTGACTTGATGGCACCTGACAAAAACCACTGCCACCATCCCTAGAGGCCGGGTGCTGGGCAGACACTGATCCACACATGCAGATTCACCCTCATAAGAAGACAGATGGGAAGAGAAGTGACCTGGGGAGGTAGGAAAGTTGCAGGAAAAATCTCCAAACTGTTGTTTTTAAATTTCTGAAATTTTATAATGTATCTATTTGCATTCTATTAAGACTCTCTTTGTTTTAAATCTGTCGAAGGGATGGTTTCCTCTGACCTTATTTTATTGCCTTGCGACATTGAAACTTTTTTGTTGTTTTTGTTCTGGGATGCTGAGATGGGACCCAGGGCCTTGTTTGTACATGCTAGGTGATCGTTGTGCCACTGAGCCACACTCCCAGCCATAGACATTGAAACTTAGCATTTGTCGGAGCCAGACTTACTTTCAGGAGAAGTAAAATCCAAATACATAGACTTTTAGTATATAAGTAGCCCATTTGATTTTTGTTTTTGTTGTTTTTGCTTTGTTTGAGACAGGGTCTTGCTATGTAGCCCAGTTGGCTTGGAACCCATGATCTTCCTACCTCCACCTCCCAAGTGCTGGGATGACAGGCTGTACCAGGAGGCCCAGCCCCCTGTTTCATTTTTAATGGAGCTTTTTTTTTTTAAGTGGCTTGTTTGATTCATATTTAGATGTTGCTGTTAGGTGCTGTAGAGTCGGTATCCGACCCATAGCAACCCTGGTAGGGTTTTCAATGGCTGACTGTTTCGGGATTGCCTTGGGAGTGGATTGCCAGGCCCTTCTCCCATTTTTGTGGTGCTGGGAATTGAACTCGGGACCTCAGAGACTGCAGCCCAGCACTCTACCCACTGAGCTAAAGCCCAGCCCTCATATTTAGATAGGCTAGTGTATATTTCTGTGTGAATAAATCAAGTCTAAGTAACTCACTAGAAGATGAGGCCTAGGGTCCCTAAGTAAGGCTGAGACTGTCAGATGGAAGTAGAAGTTAATGGAGGCAGAAGTTAGCTCCGCCAATCTGATCTAAATGCCTCAGGAACAGGAGGCCTAAGGCAGTCTGCGTAGGAAGAAAAAACAGCAAGCTCTGGCTGGGGGCAGAGGCCTGGCACACTGCTCTCCAAAAGGCTGAGGGGGAGGTTCCTGAAAAGTCAAGCATCTCACAAGAGTTGGCAGAGTGTGGGGGATGTGGGTGAGGGCAGGAGGTAGGAAATCAGTGCCCCAGGAGATGAAGGGTACCCCAAAGAACTGGGTGATGGGCTCCACTCATTTCATGGTCCTGTCTCAAGGCTGTCCCAGCCAGCCATCAGCCAGTTTATTTCTTTGATAGGAGATACACAAGAAGCAAATCAGAAAAACAGGCCACATCCTCACCTGTTTGGATAATTAAGTTGTATGTAGAATAAGTAGCCCCTGGGTCGTGGGAAATAAGCTAAGAGGTAGACTCTGAGAACTTGTTTCTCTTTACAATTAGACTTAAAGCAATTATTCTTCACTGCCTTTCTCTTTTTCCTAGGCCCACCATTTTATATTCCAGATGCTGAAATTAAAAGGTTGTTTGGTAAGTTATTCTCTTTCTCAATAAAATTGACAAGCCAGGTGTGGTGATATATACCTATAATCTCAGCACTCAGGAAGCTGAGGCAGGAGGATCCTGAATTTGAAGCCAGCCCGGGCTACATAGTGAGACCTTATCTCAGAAAACTCAAGTGAACAGTTATCTGTTTGGAGCTGTTAGCAAACTATTAGTATATACAATTAAAGTATATACAATGTAGCTGAGTGTGGTGGAGCACACCTGTAATCCTAGTACATTGGAGGCTGAGGCAGGAGGATCCAAGGTTAAGGCCAGCCTGAGCTATATAGGGAGATCCTGTCTCTAAATAAATAAGTAAATAAATAAATAAACAATTTAAAAAGTAGAGACTATCTTATTGAAGATTGTTTTACCCTAGAAAAGAGACTAGTCTTCGTAATATGTTAACTTGTTAGCCTTCTTGTTTCAGGTACAAAATGCAATATTCGTTGCTTGGAGACTGTTGATGCTTTTGAAGAACGACATAAAAGTTGGGGAATTGACTGTCTTTTTGAAAAACTATATCTGTTTACAGAAAAGTAATGGAAAAGTAAATAAAATCAAGTATAATCCATCTTTTTTTAGTTATTGAGCAATTAAAAATTATGTTAAGTCTTGAAAATATAACGGATGAATTAAAAAAAATTTTCCTCATACATCATATAGATCTTTGCTCAAAAATGCATCTATTTTTTTTTAAAGAAACCATATACAATGTGATAAAGTAGCTTCTTTGAAAGGAGCGTGTTAATTGTGGGAAAAATATCATACCTGTGTGTCTTGCTTAGAGATGGCAAGATTTTCTATAGACAGCCTGTATTTCTTCTATGATTACAAAAGAAAAATGCAATGCATATAACTTTAAAAATATAGTGGGCAGAAAAACTAACAGAAGTTTCTTTATGAAATTTAGAATCAATGAAGAAATGTAACACTTTACTAGGTTTGAGGTAGTGTAAAGAAAAAGTCTATAAAAGATTACGTTTTACTGTAAATCCTAATTTTATACTCAAATCCTAGCGCCCCTTTTCACATATTTTCTCTGTATGTAATTTTATATGTAACAGAATCAAATAAATTAAAATTTTTAATTAAATGTGTGGAACAAAATATTTTCCCAAACTGTAAGAATAAAATTTTTAATAGTGTTTTCTTCTGAGTTTGGCAGGTTTTGTTTCTTCTAATTTAATTTTGTTTAAATGAGCAGATCTTATGACATATATATCGGGGTAGAGTCAAGGCTTTTTGTTACGGAAGTTTAGATTCAAATTTTGTCCATTTTTCATTAACAATTATATTTTGTTAAACCAGACATGCCACTCCAACCCCACACTACTATAAATGGTTTATATTGTTTAGCTCATGTTAATAGAGTAGTGTATATTCTTAAAAAATAAGTTACAGCTAGGCGCTGTGGCTCACACCTATAATCCCAGCGAGTCAGGAGGCCGAGGCAGGAGGATTGCAGGTTCGAGGCCAGGGGCAGCCTTGTAAGTTAGAAAACCCTGTCTCAAGATAAAAATAAAAATGGGCTGGGGGTGCAGCCCTGTGGTAGAGCACTTGCAAAGTATGTGCAAGACCCTGGGTTCTACCCCTAAGTACCAAAAAACTAAATTAAAAAATTTAAAAATTTACTTCCTCTGTGTGGGTGCTTGTTCATATACACAGTGCGTTAATTGTTGTTAACAGGGAAGTTTGGGGACCCTGTTAATACTGATAAGAGCTGTGGATATCCTCCCTAGAGGTAAGCCTTAAGCACCAGACTTTGCGTGAACTTCCTTAAAGCTCACCTCCCTCCACTCAGCCAGCATTTAGGAACCGCTGCTCTGGCTGCCTCCTGCCATTGATCTATCCGAGTATACTTCTCAGGCTGTAGATTGGAGCCTCTGCTCACAGTGACTCTTGCTTCTCCAAGACTTGCCCCAGGCTACAGTGTGGGCTTCCAGAAGCTGTGAGAACTTGATTCCATTTCCGCAACCAGTTGACCGAACTGAGAATGGACAGCTGACCAGTGCTGGGCCAATCTGATTCTTTTCAGAGACTTCTGAACTTGGGAAAGGCAGGCTGGCTGCTCAGGGGGGACGCCCAGGAGCTGTGGGGTAGCCATATCCCACCAAGTCTCTCTGAGCAGAGCAGACAGAAGGGGAGAACAAGCTATAGGCGGTCTGGGTCCCAGTTTTCATCCTTTCAGAAGCCCCACTGCCCAGGCTGGGGAAAAACGCCCCCAGTCCATGCGATAGAGTCCTAGTTAAAGTCAGTTTCAGTAATTTGCACCCAAAGAATCTTAAATGATGCAAAAGAAACAGCGTTATATAGCTGGTCTTATATGTAACTTGGCTCCTCCTTGAGGGAACACTGACTCTTTTAAACGCTCAAGATGGAAGGGATACTACATATGTTATTTTAGAACAGCTTGCATTATTTTCAGAATTTCATTAAAATCCTTTCTATTTAATGTTGTACTTTAAATAATAGAGTAGCTGAGGTTCTGTGCTGTGAACACAGTGACTTACTGCCTGTTTCTACTTACACATCAGATATGAATGTGCTACCACAGACACTCAAAAGTTACCAGTAGCAGACTGCAGGAAACAAGAACAGTGTGTGCAAGTTAGTCTAGTCTGTTCGGTAAACGTTGGGTGCCATAGAGTAGGTGTCCAACTCATTGCGACCCTACGTACAACAGGCAGAACAGTATGGTCAGTGCTTCTCTGCTATTCGTAGGGTTTTCAATGGCTGATTGTTTTTTGGAAGTGGGTTGTCAGGTCCTTCTCCCAAGCCTACAGCACCTGGTGTTCCCAGGCGGTCTCCCATCCAGGTACTAACCAGGCTCAACACTGCTTAGCTCATAGATCTGACGAGATCGGATGCCACCATGGTATGGCTACAAACTTATCGGTAGATGGGGTGAGCAAAATGCAAGGGAACATAACCAAAGCTTTCACTGGCAAACTAAAGGTTTGGTTCTAAAGAGGGTTAATGGTCAGGGGAGCCACAGAAAGTGGCCTGAAAGATGTGACCGTGAGAGCTCCCAAATGAAAGAGGACTACTGGACAAATAGAAACCTAACCCATGGGGATATTAATCCAAGTTGTTTACCCATCCACAAATGTAGTGCACATTTGTCATTATTTTACTTGCACAAAACAGTTCAGCTATATGTTTATGCATATACATATATCTGTATATGGGGCTGGGGTTTAGCTCAGTTGGTAGAGCGCTGCTGTGGACTCTCTGAGAACCCAGGTTCAATCCCCAGCAGTGCAAAAATAAGAAAAGGGTGTGGTAGCCCACTCCCCAAGCAATTTCAAAACAATCAGCCATTGAAAACCCTGCGAGGGTCCCTATGAGTTGGACCCAACTCGACAGCACCTCACAACAATCTGTGTATATGGCACACACTCGAAGATTTTTTTTTTCTTTTTTTACAGTACTTGGGAGTTGAACCCAGGGCCTTATGCATGTTAGGCAAGTGCTGCACCTCTGGGCTGCACCCAGCCCCATTTTTACTTTTATTTTGAGGCAGGGCCTCAATAATTTTGAGGACAGGCTGCCTCTGGCCTTGAACTCATGATTCTCCTGCCTCCTGCCTTCAGCTCCCAAGTCATTGGGATTATAGACATGTGCCACAATGCCCAGGTCTCAAAGATCTTTCGAAGAAAGATTTCTACTGAATGCTTTTTAAAAATTATCTTTAATCCCTTATAGCTCTGACTTTCCATCGCTTTTTATCTAATGCGTTTTACAAATTCACCATAGTGGCTGAGTTAATGGGGCTCGGATGGGATCCCACATGTGTCCTTCAAGGCCAGTCACTCTGATACTTACAACAATAATCCATATCTCTTAAGTATATGTAAATTGAAAATAGTCCTGAAAATCTGTGACCCCTAGCCAGTGGATATTAATACAAATTTGTTTCACTACTGGTCGTAACTCTCAACTGCAGGTAAAGGAGGATTTTGAAATTAAATATTAACATTTATTTATATTTAAATAATAAAAATAATATCCTGAGAATCTGGGAAGTATCGCAAAGTTCTAAAAAGGAAAAATAAAAGCAACCAAATCCTATCACTGAAGATAATTACTGCTAAGATGGTGATGTGCTATCTTTTTTGTCGCTTCATTCATGAGTGTGTTTTTACAAAATTGCAGTCATGTTACATACGGTACTGTATCTCTACTACCTTCTCTATTTCATTAACTCTTTTCCTGAATCACTAGAGACTTTTCAAAAACAAGTTTTTGAGGTTTTGGCAGGGGTAGGGGTTGTGGTGGGGATTTACAGACTTCATGTATAGTAAGCTCTAGTTCTACCACTGAGCTACATCCCCAGTCCAAGATTTTTAAATATATTTACATATGTATTTCCCTGTCTTACTGGTCAGCATCCATTCAGCAAACCTAAGTACAAGTCAATCAGGCCTGTGCTAGGCACCCAAGCAAAGCCAGACACAGAACTTAGTCTATCACTTCAGATACAGGAGTGATAGAAAGAATGAAGATAAAGTACAATTTCAAGAAAGGATAAGAAAAAACCAATGGGACTCAATATCTTTGGTAAAGTAGAAAAGAACAGAGCAAAAAGAGAGAGTGTTGGCTTGGGTTGACAGGAACCCCAGACTAGAAACTAGCTAATTTCATGGGGAGGCAGCAAAGGAAGAAAGATAATGATTGCCAAGTATGCCCAGCTAAAAAGTCAGGTGGCATACACCTATAATCCCAATACTTGGGAGGCTGAACTGGGGGGATCACAAAGCCAGCCTCAGCCATGCAGTAAGACCCCATCTCAAGACAACCAAAATAAAATAAAATAAAAATCTCAGCTAGAAGGTGAGGATCCTAAATGTTTTGTTGTTGTTGTTGTTGTTGTTGTTGAAGTTCTGAAGCTTTGTATAATTGAGAAAACTTTAATTCCCTATCAAATGCCACAAAGTTATATTTCCATATTTCAAATTTACCATTGGATTCCTAATAGCAAATCACTAGAGTACATTTTGGGCTGGGATTTAGCTCAGTTGGTAGAGCTCGGCTCTGCAGTCTCTGAGGTCCCGAGTTCAATTCCCAGCACCGCAAAAACGGGAGAAGGCAACCCACTCCCAAGGCAATCCCAAAACAATCTGCCATTGAAAACCCTATGAGGGTCGCTATGAGTCAGACGTGACTCGACGGCACACAACAACAACAGAGTAGATTTTGGTTAGTCCTTGGATGGGAGATCCCTGGGAATACTAGGGTGTGCAGGTTAGGGAGAAGGACCTGGCAGCCCACTCCTGAAAGGATCAGCCACTGAAAACCCTATGCACAACAGAGAAGCACTGACAATAGTGCTGGACACGGCACAGTGTCAGAGAGTGTTTTGTTCTGTTGTACATAGGGTTGCTATGAGTCAGACCCAACTCGACAGCACCTAACAACAATATCATCACCTGTGTATGTGTTACAAAGATTTCCAACACTGTACTGCCTAACTACCAAGGGCTGGAATGATTACCATAAACATTCTTTAAAATGTCAGACTTGTTGTAGCTTTCTTCTGGTTGGTTTTGTTTTTGTGTTTTCCTGCTAAACACTTTCTGCCCCTGTACTCCTAAGGCCGGGGGGCGGGGGCTGGAATCCCTGGGCTGACGAAAGTGTTGCTGCAGTACCAGGAGTTGCCTCACAGAGGCAGCACAGGACCAAGAAGAAGAAAGCAGGATCCGCAGGGAGTTTCCAAGGAAGTTGAACCTTCCGGGCTCTGCTCTCCTGGATGTGGCTCACAGACTGGCAGGATGTCACCAAAGGGCTGAAGCTCAGCCTTAGTCAGGAAAGAATTCAGTCCTTGAATGGTTTTAAAACAGTGTTGGATCAGAGTCAAGTTAGAAGCAAGTAACGCATCAATGAAGTCAATGTGGGAAAACATCTTGAGATGTTCAACTTCTCATAGCACAGATTTGGTCTAGATTTGCGATGTCCACCTGGTTATCCACCTGCCAAATGTGGCTACTGAGCACTTGAAAGTGGACTAGTCTTAACTGAGGTGGACTAAGAGGGTAAAATACACTAGATTTTACTTACTATGCACAAAGAGGATTGTAAAATATCTTGTTAATTGATTTTTGAGTGATTACAATGTCAAAATGGTAATATTTTGGATGTTTGGAGTTAAATGAAGGACACAACTAAATTAATTTTATTAATTTTAACTTTTTAAAATGTGGCTACTAGAAAATTTATTATATAATGTGGGTCTCTTATTTCCCTTCAACAATTCTAGTTCTAAAAATGTTCAATTTTTTATATCCTGAATGTATTTCTTGACTTAAAAATCACTTCTGAAAGAAATTTCTTGAGGATGTGATTTTAGTTGATAATCTGGAAGGCTAATGCATTCTAAAATTATAGTATTAAGTGGGTTATTGTGTGGTAATACAAAGAAAATCTTTGACTCATGTAACCCTTGATAGAAAATGCATCCCTTGTCTTCATTAAACCTCTTTCCAGGGGTTTTAACAGGGGATAGATTCCCTTGTTTTCTCAGAAGTCTGGTGAATAAGAGGGTAAATAACCATGAGTATGATTTTTAAATAAACAAAAATGACCTAGTGTGAGGTTCTGCGGAGGCCATTGTTCATGTAAGACACTTTGGGGGGGAGTGAACTCCTGAAAATGAGAGATTTTAATACCATAATAAAATCTTGAAGGCAACTATGCTAACTCCTGTTTGAAGATTTTCCAACATCTGGAGGTCCTCTTTGCTTTCAGTCTTAGATCCGAAGACAAGAACCTGGTATCATTGGAGGGAAACTCGGCTGTACACTGTAATCACCTGGGGGGCTCTGACCACTCACAGCAGCCCAACCACACCCTGGACCAACTAACACTTTGAGAATGAGACCCAGGTATTTACCATGTGCAACCAGATTTGAAAACCACTTGAGTCCTTTAGAGCCTGGGCTCAGCTGGGTGTGGTGGTACAGGCCTGCAATCCCAGCAAGAGGGAGAAGGATTGCAGGTTCAAGGCCAGAGGCAGCCTGAGTAGTTTAGTGAGATCTTGTCTCAAGATAAAAAAGTTTTAAAAGGGGCTGGGGGTGCAGCTCAGCAGTAGATCACTTAGTGCATGAGGCCCTGGGTTCAACCCCCCGGTACCAGGAAAAAAAAAGTGTGGGCTCTGTAGTCACACCTCCTGATTTCAAATTACAGCCCAGCCACTTCCTAGCCATGACCCTAGACAGGATATTCAATCTCTGTGAACGCTACTATAGAAAGATGGTGAAGAAATAAGATTGTCAGGAATTTTCAACAAGATAATCTATGTAAACCGCTTAAAAGAAGGCAGGCATGGAGTAAATTCTATAGCAATTGTTATTAACAGCTTTCTTATTTCATACTGCCTCCTCAGAAGATATTCCCAACCACAGTTCTCACATATGATGGTCATTCACCTAGTGGATTCTTGGATTTCTCATATTGTCACATACTATTCCTTTATGCAAATTCATTTTACAAGGATTCACTAAGCATGCAGCCATAGCCCTGTGGCATCCCATCCCGTCAGATCTCAGAAGCTAAGCAGGGTCGGGCTTGGTTAGTCTTGGATGGGAGACTGCCTGGTAACACCAGGTGCTGTAGGCTTGGGAGAAGGACCCAGCAATCCACTCCTCAAAAATCAATCTGCCATTGAAAACCCTATGAACAGCAGAGAAGCACTGACCATAGTGTTTCCCCTGTTGTATATAGGGTCACTATGAGTCAGACGTGGTCTGGGATTTAGCTCAGTTGGTAGAGCGCTGCCCTGCAGTCTCTGAGGTCCTGAGTTCAATTCCCCGCACTGCAAAAATGGGAGAAGGACCTGGCAATCCACTCCCAAGGCAATCCCGAAACAGTCAGCCATTGAAAACCCTATGAGGGTCGCTATGAGTCAGATACTGACTCAACGGCAGCTAACAACAACGAGTCAGACAGTGACTCTACAGCACCTAACAACGAGTGTGATGAAAACACATACCGAAGAAGTATGTGTATCTGCTTCACCCTCCTGGAGTTTAACTTCTCTCTTGTGCCTCTGTTTCCCTAATGAGATCATAAGCATTCTGAGGTAAAGGACTCTATTTTCAGCCTGGCCAACCCTAATACCCAGCAGGCGGTGCTGTGAATTGGAATAATCGCTTGGCAGCAGCGTGGGAAGGCTGGGTTCTAGTTCTTGCTGTGCCACTTACAGGCTGAGAACTAGGGAGCAACCTTCTTGTTTGCTCACCGGTAAAGTGAGGATAACCTGTCTGTCAGTCTGCCATACTGTGTGAGCTTGAGTGTCTCTAGGAGGGTGAAAGCTATGCCACCAGTATCTCAGATACCAGCAGGGTCACCTATGGTGGACAGGTTTCAGCTGGAGAAGAATTGATACTTTTGAATTATGGTGTTGGAGACGAATATTGAATATACCACGGGCTGCCAAAAGAACCAACAGATCTGGCATAGAAGAAATGCAACCAGAGTGCTCCGTGGAAGCAAGGATGGCTAGATTGCATCTTATATATTTTGGACATACAGTCAGGAGAGATCAGTTCCTGGAGAAGGACATCATGTTTGGGAGAGTGGCAGGTCAACGAAAAAAAGGAAGTCCCTCCACTAGATATCTGGATTGACAGTGTCTACAATAATGGGCTTAAACATATAAGAGCATGTGTCTGGCACAGAATGAGGTAGTGTTTTGTTCTGCTGTACATTGGGTCGCTATGAGTCGAACCCACTTGAACACACCTAACAACAAACCATCCATGGGAACACAGCTGGTCTGTGCAGCCTGCCCACGAAGGCCTCATAAATGTAAACGGTGCCTCTCGTCCACCAGGTGGCAGCGTCGCGGCCCAGCTGTCCGCAGAGCTCAACGTCAGGGAGGACGCCCCACCCCGTGACCGTGACGGTGACCGAGGGCTGCGCAGCACGGCGGGAGCGCCCGGTCGGCGCCATGGAGGAGGCGCCCGCGGGGAGCGGGGCCGGGCTGCCCGAGCTCGTGCACGAGGCCGAGGTCGGGCTGCTCGAGTGCAAGGTGTGCTTCGAGCGCTTCGGCCACCGGCAGCAGCGGCGCCCGCGCAACCTGCCCTGCGGCCACGTGGTCTGCCTGGCCTGTGTGGCGGCGCTCGCGCACCCGCGGACGCTGGCCCTCGAGTGCCCCTTCTGCCGGCGCGCCTGCCGGGCCTGCGACACCAGCGACTGCCTGCCGGTGCTGCACCTGCTGGAGCTCCTGGGCTCCACCCTGCACCCGCCCCCGGGCGCGCCCTGCGCCGCGCCCTGCGCCCCCGGAGCCCTCATCTACCACCGCGCCTTCGGCGGCTGGGGGACCCTGGTTAACCCCACGGGGCTGGCGCTGTGCCCCAAGACAGGGCGCGTCGTGGTGGTGCACGACGGCAAGAGGCGGGTCAGGATCTTTGACTCCGGGGGAGGCTGCGCACATCAGTTTGGAGAGAAAGGGGACGCGGCCCAGGACATTAGGTACCCGCTTGATGTCACTGTCACCAGCGACTGCCATGTGGTGGTCACCGACGCTGGCGACCGCTCCATCAAAGTATTCGATTTCTTGGGCCAGATCAAGCTCGTCATCGGAGGGCGGTTCTCCCTGCCTTGGGGTGTGGAGAGCACCCCTCAGAATGGGGTCGTGGTAACTGACGCGGAGGCAGGGTCCCTGCATCTCCTGGAGATCGACTTCCCAGAAGGAGTCCTTCGAAGAACCGAGAGGTTGCACGCTCACCTGTGCAGTCCCCGCAGTGTGGCCGTGTCTTGGCTTACAGGCGCCATTGCAGTCTTGGAGCGCTCCGCAGCTCTGGGAACTGGGGCCTGCAGCACCAGAGTCAAGGTGTTTAGCTCCACTATGCAGTTGATCGGCCAGGTGGATACGTTCGGGCTTAGCCTCTTCTTTCCCTCCAGGATGACTGCTTCAGCGGTGACCTTTGACCACCAGGGGAATGTGATTGTTGCAGATACCTCTGGTCCGGCTATTTTGTGCTTGGGGAAACCTGAAGAATTTCCCATCCTGAAGCCCATGGTCACTCAGGGTCTTTCCCATCCTGTGGCACTGACCTTCACCAAGGAGAATTCTCTTCTTGTACTGGATTCTGCCTCCCATTCTATAAAAGTCTATAAAGTTGACTGGGGGTGATGGTGTAGGGTGGGGCTCCTGGGAACTGGCGTCACTAGTGAATTGTTTAACCCTGTGTAAATCAGGTAACTCATCCATCCACCCATTCATAGCTGCCTGGCAGAATTACAAACTTTGGGGCAGTTAGTAAAGAATTATGAAATCTGGCATTAATTGGATGCATACTCCCTGTGCTATTTGTGAATCCTAGCTCATTGAATCCTTGACATCCAGTGACATAATTTCTATTATTAATCCCATTTTAGAGATGAGAAAATACACCCAGAGAGCTTCAGTCATTTCCTCATGATCACATTGACTTCCTGTGACAATTCTAACAAACTCCAAACCTCTTGTTCTTACATAATATATCAAATGTGGAAAAAATATGTGATTGTGTGTTGTTGCTATGTGAACTCTGTTTAAAAGTAGCTATACTAGTTAAGCCTGCAGCCGTACCACTGTGGCATCTGATCCTGTTAGATCTCAGAAGCTAAGCAGGGTCGGGCCTGGTTAATACTTGGATGGGAGACCACCTGGGAACACCAGGTGCTGTAGGCTTGGGAGAAGGATACGGCAACCCACTCCCAAAAAACAATCAGTCATTGAAAACCCTATGAATAGCAGAGAAGTGCTGACAATAGTGTTTTGTCTGTTGTGCATAGGGTCTCTGGGGCTGGCATTCAGTTCAGTTGGTAAAGCACCACTCTGCAGTCTCTGAGGTCCCGAGTTTGATTTCCCGGCACCACAAAAATGGGAGAAGGATGTGGCAATCCACTCCTAAGGCAATCCTGAAACAATCAGCCATTGAAAACCCTATAAGGGTCACTATGAATTGGACACGACTCAACGACTCAACGGCACCTAACAACAATAAGTCAGACACAACTCGGCAGCACCTAACAGCAGCAACATGTGGGGTCACTATGAGTTGGATACCAACTCAATAGCACCTAACAACAGCAACAATATTAGTTAAAGCAAGAGAGAGAGAGAGAGAAAGTAAGTTTTCACAGAGAGTTTAGGAGCAAAAGGATTTTGCAGTGGGCATCTGTTGTATTCAGCTTGCAACTTCGGTGGGAAATTAGATGAAGTTCTTGTTGATCCTGAGTTACTTGAATAACTTGAACTGCTTATTTAAAAGGTAAACATGTGTTTTAATACCTGTGCCTGCTCCTGCATAGGTACTGAAGACATACCAGTTGGTTGGTTGAGAAAGGCCTGTAGAATGCTACATACTGGTGTCAGAGGACAGATGATACTCCTGTTACATATTTATATAAAAAAAGAGATGTCATAATACAGTCCTGGCAGAAATGATTTTTCCTGCCATTTTGTAGTCTGTAGCAATAGGAACACCTTGTGATGGGGATTTTCTGTGTGCAATTTACATCTGCCCATGTGTTGTGAACACTATGTACTCAAACAGGTCCCTTGATCCTTTTAGACCCGTGATGGACACTCACATTCTTTTCAAACTGAAGGACAGCCTTGTTGGTCAAGGTAATGCCCCTGAATGTTGCAATTGAGGAAGTGAATGGATGGCAATGTCAGGTGAAGTAACTGTTCTTTATAAGTTGTATTTTTTTTAAACCAGTGCAAACATCTTAGAGTTTAGGGCTGTTGAAATAATACCAAATAACTGTCATCTCCAAAGCAGCAGGAAAAGCACTTTCTCAGGGAGAAAATACTGCTTTTGAAAGGTGAGAGTTTGCTTTAGGTAAGAACTGATGATTTATCAACCAAACAGTATTCTATTTTACAGCGTTTTAATAGATAGGATGTACACACTAGTCAGCCTCAAAATTATAAGTAAGATATGTTCCAAAAGATTGTAAGCTGTCCTTTTACCTAAAAGTGAGAGCCTGCTTCCTCTGCCAATCAAAAAAAAAAAAAAAAAAAAGGAAAAAAAAAAAGAGCCAATTTCGATTTTATTCTTCCCACCCATAGCATTAAATAGTAAGATTTCAGGCACCCTGGAGCACCATTAGTAAATTCATTTCAAGTAGGAAGTCCTAGGGTAGATCCCTTCTCACTGATCCCACACTCTACCCTCAGAAGCCACCCCCTACATCAGGTACAGTGGCATGTGCATGTAATCCCAAAACTTGGGAAGCCAAGGCAAGAGGGTTGTGAGTTTGAGGGAAGCCTGGGATACACAATGAGACCTGCGTCAAAAAAAAAAAAAAAAAAAAAAAGGCATCCTTGGGTTGATGACTTCACAGGTATTCTGAGCCTGTAATCATAAAAGTTGTTCTACATTGAGATGTGAGTTCATTTGCAAGGAGGGCAACTGTGGATTCATCTTAAAATGTTTTCCTAAGCAACAAATGCCAATAGCCATACCTCCCTGGCATCCAATCCTGTCATGTCTCAGAAGCTAAGCAGGGTTGTGTCTGGTTAGTACTTGGATGAGAGACCACCTGGGGACACCAGGTGCTGTGGGCTTGGAAGAAGGATCCAGCAACCCACTCTCAAAAAATAATCAGCCATTTAAAACCCTCTGAACAGCAGAGAAGCACTGACAATAGTGTTTTGCCTGTTGTATGCAGCATTGCTATGAGTCGGACACCGACTCAGCGGCACCTAACAACAACAGGAAGGTCTGAGCAAAGCATTGCTTGTTATGAGGTGGATTATCCAATCTGGAGAATCCAGTGTAATTCAGTGAGATGATAGAGGAGTGTAGCAGAGATGAGGCAGTAGACGATCTTGTTACCTGCTAATTCTCATTTGTCGGGTGTCGCCCTGCTGCTGGACTCACTCCCGGCTGTGAGCGGGAACCAGCCACTGAAGACCCGCCATCTGGTGAAGGGAGCCGAGCACCGGAGAACTGCGTTGCCCAGAAAGGAGGCCTATGCCCACAGCTACTCCACCAGTCCTTGGGAACAGCTCAGAGGTTTATGCCCACGGTGGCTCCTTGCTTCTTTCTTCCAGTGAAGATGCTGACTCCAAGTGCTCAGCTCAACACAGCTCTTTATTGCTTCGGTCACAGGTACAGCCCTTATATCCCCTTCAGGGGTTAGCTAGGGACCAGTCAGAGGCTACTGCTCCATACAGGCCTTGGCCAATCAGGGGAGATATGGAAATCTGGGTTTGTAAAAGGCACCAATCAGGGGTGGTTCCTGAATGGTCCAATCAGGAGCCATTTGGTGGCTTGGAAACAGCCAATCAGGTGTTGAGGGGTCTGAGGAGAGGGATTGTATGCCAGCACCATCTTTGGAAGCTCGAGGCCCAGGAGTTCCTGGATGTAGGGTAAAGGTTACTGCCTGGGGAACAAACCTCAGACCTCCAAGTGGGCCTAGATAGGCCCCAGGATGAACGGCCTCTCTAGGCAGTGCCCTACGTTCGTTGGTAGATTTATCCAGCTTGGGAATTGGAAGGGCAGGATATGCACTGTAAATTCTCTAAAAGCAGCTCTTACTGGCAATAGCATGATACAGGAGAGTTTCCCTGGGCAGGAAACAAGCTTCTGTTCTTTACCTCCAAGGACCCACAGGTCAAGGAAATAGTTTCAGTGACCTGTGACACAGATGCCAAATTTATCTTCTAGTCTGCGTTAAGGCAAACTAGTTAAAGAGCTAGAGACATGTTACCTTGAACTTCAGGTTATTAAAGAAACTGGAGAGTTCTGGAATAGGCAAGAAGAAATGCCACCACAGAAAATAAAATCACCAGTGTATCATTCTTCTTTCTGTGGCAAATGTAAGGTTTATTATTTTTTTTTTATCATCAGTGGCCTTTGTTCATTTTTGTGAGTGTATGGGATCATACTTGCTCCTCAAAAGGTGCATAACTCACTCTCCGTGGGGCCTGGCAGGGATGGCACCTGTAATCCTGGCACTCAGAAGGCAGAGGCAGGAGAATGAAGGGTTCAAGGCCAGCCTGGGCTGCTGCACAGCAAATTCCAGACCAGCCTGAGCTACATAGCAAGAACCTGCCTCAAAAATAAACAGAAAAAAAGAAAGAAAAGAAAAGATAGACAGGGGATGGAGGAGAGTCAGAACGACTCTCAAGAGACTGAGACACAAGAATGTGGCCAGGGTTAAAGGAAGAAAGAGAAGAAACAGGCTCTTCCAGAATGTCCACCATGGACCATGGGGTGACACTGTAAAAGCCATGCTCAGCCATGCCGGCTCCTGGCTCAGCAGTCCCGACATCACCTTTCACCTCTTCTGATGTTGCCCGACTCCCAATCCTTGGGTCATATCCTCATTTTGGTCTCATTCTGCCCTCTGGACTGGCCGCCTGGCCTTCACATTCTCCATCTTTTTCCTTGGCATTTTCTAAAGATGTTGGTTCAGATTCATGACTTTCCCCTCTAGCAAGTCTAGCTCTGGATCTGAGGCCCCAAACTGTTACATTGGTTAGTGGCGTATCTGGACCTTACCAGACCCCCACTGAGAGGTTGTAGTCCCCACAGAAAGTGAGTTATGCATCTTTTGAAGAAGAAGCATGATCCTATACACCTCGCAGAAATGAACAAGGACAACTGATGATAAAAATAATAATAATCTTACATTTGCCACAGAAAGAACTATACACTGCTGATTAGTGCTCCACTGATAGTGATATGCTATGGTGGCATACCATGGAAGTTGGGAGATGAAGTGGTTTTTGGAAGAATACATAGAAAGTGTGATAGAGCCTATGACATAGAACCAGATCCCCTCCAGCAATGGTGATTGCTCAGCTCCGCACACCTGACCCAGTCCATCACTGACCCCAATAGATATTTAAATTAGACCAGGAAATTGGCCAGGGTGAACAGATTTTCTGTAAAAGCAAGGCCAAGGGGATTCAATTTGATTCTTGGCCTTGAAATTTTGAATTGAGAAATCTGGAGCAAGTCAGACAAATGATAGTCTGGGGCTGAGAGGGATGCTGAAAAGATGCTCAGAGGGTACACAGAGAGCCCCTCTCCCCATCAGTAAGCCAAACCATAAACAAGAAGAAGCTCTGAGGCAGAGAAAAGCTACAACTCGGGAAGAATGTATCCAGTGAAGAAGTGGCTTAGAGCCACGTTAACTCAAGCCTCTGGTATGTCCATCCCGGCTCCTCGTGGCCTCTCTGCAAGGCTCTTCTGTCCTTAGAATCCCAAGAACTCAGCTGGGCATGATGGCACATGCCTGCAATCCCAGCAACTCAAGAGATGGAGCAGGAGGATCTCAAGTTCAAGGTCAGAGGCAGACTGGGTAACTGAACGAGACCTCGTCTCAAGACAAAAAGGGGCTGGGAGTGCAGCTCAGTGGTAGAGCACTTGCGAAGTATGTGCAAGGTCCTGGGTTCACTCCAGATACCAAAACAAACAAACAAACAAACAAAAAACCAAGAACTCTCTCTTATTCTATGCGCATTCTTATACAGATGCTCCTCAACTTCCAGTGGGTTTACATCCTGATAAACCCATCATAAGTTTAAAATATGATATGTTTAAATGCATCCAATACTGTTGGGGATCCTAGAGTGTACCACCAATGTAGAGGCCCATCTGGTCCACTTGGAGGACTGACTCTGTCCTCTAGGACACGTGACCCTTGTCCTACATTCTGGTCCTTCACTTCTACCCCTCCCATCATGTAACCCAAGATGGCCCCTGACCAGTCCAACTCTGGAGTGACCACCTCCACTCTGATTGGTCACCCAGACTCCCATGATTGATCAGTAAGTGACACCCATGATTAGCTCAGCCCAAGCCTTATCCACCTACCAAAACTGCACAATTACAAGCCTATATTTGCATGGCAGTTGGTGACAGTTGCCCCAGGTGTAAGCCCTGACATGACTGGCCACTCCCCAGTCCACCCCTCCTCCTAAAGGGTATATAAGCAGGGCTCACTGGCCCTGAGGTAGAGAGCCATTCCATCGCTCAGAGAGCCTCTAAGTCATCATCATCACCACTGATCAGCAGAGCCCAGTGACCACCCTCAGCACCCTCTTGTCTCCACCTGTTATCCGGACCTCATCACCTTGGACCACCGCACCCTACTCCTGAGGCTCAAGACCTAAATCAACAAGACCTTCAAGCAAGACTCCGTCAGGACCAGGGCCTCTGAAGCAGCAAAGGCTTCAAGCAAGACAGGAAGCGCTCTCCAGGAGAGTAGGGAAGGCGAGCTGCGAGAGTCAAACGGCCATCGGACCATGGGCGTTAATAACACCCTTCAGCTTGTTCCTGTTCTTCCTTGCAGGAGCAGCTGGATAAAACCTTTGTTCTCTTTTTATATAAAGAAGGCTCCCCAAGTCCTTCCTTGGTGCCACCGACCAGCTCTCACTGTAACCCCAAGAGTCCTGGGACTTCCCCTAGGGTTGAGGCAAGGATCTGTGGCCTTTTGCTGGGCCAGAGCCGAACCCTAACACAACACACCCAACCTCCTGACCATCTGCACTGAGCTACACAGCTCGCTGAGGAGAGGTCGTTCCCTCTCTCAATCACAGGGCCATCTGGGAGCCGCAGCTCGCTGCTGCTGTTCAGCATCACAAGGGAGTGTCACGCTGCGCATCTCCAGCCCAGGAGGAGATCAAGACTCAAAATGTGGAGGGTGGTTTCTCCTGAATGTATCACACCACCACAACGTGGACAAAAATGTGAGCTGACCCCGCGCAGGCGGGGACTGTCTGTACTAAGTGCTCTCTTGCTTCAGCTAAGCCACACAGATCGCTGGGGTTTTTGCTTTGTTTCTGTTTTTGTTTTTGTTGAGACAGGGTGTCACTATGTAGCCCAGGTTGACCTCAGACTTGCATTGACACCCCTGCCTCAGCCTCCTGAGTGCTGGAATCACAGGCGTGCACCACCATGTCCAGCTCAAAAGGGATACTACTTTGCTGGATTTTCTTTGAGAAAATTGGATTTAAGCCTACTGATTTTGATACTATGAGTAAGAAATTTAACTTTTATGGAGGAATACCCTCCCATTAACACATCAGTCCTTAATACTGGTGTACCCCGAGGCCAGAGAACAAGTAGAGGTTGACAAACTATGGGTCTAAATATTTAATTATACAGAAAACCAATATACTATAAAGAAAAACATACTTGATCCTCCTATATTGACTAAGGGACTGTGGCTTAGCTCAGTTGGTAGGGTGCTGCTCTGTACACTCTTAGGCCCTGGGTTCTATCCCTAGCACCACACACAAAAAAAAAAAAAAATGGGAGAAGGACCTGGCAGCCCACTCCCAAAACAATCCCAAAACAATCAGCCATTGAAAACCCTATGAATATCACTGAGAAGCACTGACATAGTACGGGGCGTGGCACAGTGTCAGGAAGGCTTTCGTTCTGTTCTATGTAGGGTGGCTATGAGTTGGACTCCACTTGACAGCCCACTCCTAAAAAACAATCGATCATTGAAAATCCTATGAAATAGCAGAGAAGCACTGACAATAGTGTTTCTCCTGTTGTACTTAGGGTTGCTATGAGTCAGACACCAACTCGATGGCATCTACCAACCAACCAACCAACAACAATAATATTGACAAAGGCATATGTAAATGCTAAAAAATATATATTCGTTATGATCTGGAAGGCCAGGTTCTATTTTACAATATTTGGAGTGTTGGATTTTAAGAAAATCATGACAAGCTGGAGTTATGTTTAGGACGAACATAAAAAGCAACCAGGCACTGTAGCACATACCTGTAATCCCATCGACTCAGGAGGTGGAGGCAAGAGGATCGCAAGTTTAAGGCCAGAGGCAACCTGCATAACTTAGCAAGAGTCTGTCTTAAAATAAAAAATAAAAGGGGCCAGCTCAGTTGTGGAGCATTTGCCTAGCATGTGGGTGTCCCTGGGCTCAATCCCCAGAGCTGCGGGAAAAAAAAAAAAAAAAAAAGAACACCTTAAAAAAATGTTTGCGGGGTTTTTTTGTTTGTTTGTTTTTATTGTTAACTTATATCCAACAAGAATGTAAATGCCATGAGAGATGCTTGTATGGTTCAAAGCTATGTCTCTCCTGCCTAGAACAGTTCCTGATACAATGTATCTGTTCAAATATTAATGAATTAATACGTTTTTCCCACAGAATGTTTCTGAACTATGTTTTCCTTTTGCTGATAAAAAGGAAGTGACATAGATTGATGGGTAGCTTGGGGAAGCTGGTCTAAAATTAAAATGATTTGTGGTAGGTTTGCTGAGTGACTTTGAGAGAAGCACAAAGGCATT
Organism: Pedetes capensis; assembly: GCA_007922755.1. Classification (NCBI taxonomy): domain Eukaryota; kingdom Metazoa; phylum Chordata; class Mammalia; order Rodentia; family Pedetidae; genus Pedetes; species Pedetes capensis. Next base: position 26,765 of record VMDO01018887.1, read on the forward strand.
ATGGTGGTTTTGTGGTAGCCTGGTTTGGGTTTGGGTGAGGAACTCTGTGTTCATAGTCACCACATTTTCTATTTTCACCCAAGTGCATGGGATGTTGAGGTACTGGGGTTGCCTGAGTCTTTGTGAGTCACATCTTCTGTCATAACATGATGAGCAGAAACACTGCCACTAGGGTGGCCCTCCAGTGTCAGACACTGATTTCAACTCTTTCTGGAGGCAGCAAGATGATTTCAGTCCTCACAGGTCACATACCCGATGCTGTGCTTGATGTGTTGCTGAAGCGGTCTCTGGGTTAATGTTGCTTTATAACAGTTACGTAAAGAGGCTTGTGCCATTCCCAGGAACAACTCACATGGGAATCCTGACCACAGATGTTTGTTGACTGACAAGCTGCAGATATAATACATGGCATATCCATTACAGTAGTGGAAATGCAGCTCATATTTACAAAACACCAACAATATAACAGAGAATTGATTTCTTGGCAAAGGATTCTGGTTAAATTGTTGGTTTACAGGGTATGATCATAAAATGCAGTGGTTTACGTTTTTTTAAAAAAGGAAAGGACACATTGCCGTTAATCCCCCTCAAAATCCTCCCCCTGGCTTCAAACACACTTATCCCACCATTCTTGCCACTTTCTTAAGCAGTTCTAGAAGTGCTCTGTTGTGACTGTCTTTAGTTGCGTTACCCTGAATCAATTCAAAACGTTTACCTTTCATGGTGGTTTTAACTTTGGGGAAGTCATACAGTGCCAGATCGGGTGAATAAGACAGATGGGGACACACCATAAGGTTTTAATTGGACAGAAATTGCCCTACCAGGCATGGAGCGTTGTAGTGATGGAGGACGAAACTACCCATTTCTCAGGCTGTGCTCTCTCTCAACTGTTGCTCAAACCTGAAGGACTTCATTGAACAGGTTGAAACTTGTCACACTCTGTTCTTAAGATTCAATGCGCCCCTTCCCCTATGGCAGATCTCTGCCTTTGTGGGACAGCACCTGGCAGCTGCATTCATCTCATTTTTTGATCATATCTCATAGCCAACAACGTCATAAAAGTAGCTACGATGAAAACCCCAAATGACTTATAACATGATCAGGTAAAATTGTGCTTCCAGGCTTAAGGTTTTAGGACTGGAAGGAAACTTAGACATTTTCTATTGCAAGGCACTCAAAGTAGAACAGAGGTCTCCAGGAAAAAAGGACTGGGTTAGGTCACCCAATAGGTAAAGGCAGAATGAACCAGGCCTAGGAAATGCACCTTTCCATAGTCCACATTGCCCCAGGCAGTGGGAAAGGATCTAAACGTCAGAGGCTGAGCAGGCACACATCCATGCTGCCACTTGATAGTTTGCTTGGTAAGTTCTTATTTCCTTTACAAATAGATCTTTTGCCCCAATCTTAAGTCCACTTTTATTGTTTGGAATGTCTTACTATTTTTTTTTTTTTAATTTTTTTGCAGTACTGGAGGTTGAACCCATGGCCTCACACCTGCACACTTTGCAAGTGCTGGACCACTAAGCTGGACCCCAGCCCTTTTTTTTTTTATTTAACTTTTTGAGACAGGGTCTTGCTAAGTTACGCAGACTGTCTCTGGTCTTGAACTTGTGATCCTCCCGCCTCTGTCTCCCGAGCTGCTGGAATTACAGGTATGCGCCACCATGCCCAGCGGATGTCTTACTATTTCTCAAATAACATCCAGGTTTGCATGCAAGCTGGCCTAAGAGAATACTGTGGTATTTCCAAATTGACCGATTTGACCATAACTACAAGGTGACCAATTCTCTTCAGTCATTGCCTAAGTCCCTCATGAACTCCAAGTCATATGTCTCTGTCCCTGCAGGTGCCAGACTACTTCATTCTACGTCATGGTATGTAGAGTGTATTCCTACAGTGCTTGTCTTTGTTATAAAAAAGGAGCCCATGGTGACAAGAATCATAGTTAAAGAACTTACACATAACCAAAAAGTTCCTAATAACTTGTATTATTTCAAAAAGCTGTTAACGTACTTGGTCTTCATAATGTCTGGGGAGACAGGGCAAGATCTATTAAGGTGACTTTTTAGGTGAAGAAACTGAGACTCACAGAAGTGCAGCAACTTGCCCAAGAGGATATAACAGAATCCTGGAATTTTAGGTTGAGGGAAAGCAAGTATTTTTAAAAATCTCCCCCAAGGTGATTCAATGGGCAGCCAGGATTGTGCATCACTGCTCCAGAGAACTAATGAGGATCTTCTTCATCCCTTTGTGGTGTCACCTCCACGACCTTGGTTGTTCACGTGGATTTGTGGCCAGGTGATGTTCTTGGGGACAAACATGGCCACTCTTCCCAGTTTTCAGAGCTTCTGCTCATAATGTGGACCAATCCAGTTGACCACTGGGAGTCACATGATCCATACAGAGGCCCCTTCTCTGAAGTGCTAGGGAGACAGACCTGTTGATTGGCAAGGGCAGAAGCCACAACTATATCTCAGAGGAAGATTTTGTGGGGGGATCACTTTCTGCTAACCAAATACTCTTGTTTTTATAAAAAGGAACTAAGCTTGTTATTTCCAGAAATCAGTGAACACGTATAATTCCATAGCTTCCTCCCCAACATATTGGTCAGTTGTCATGTGGTGGGGGCTTGTGTGCTGCTATGATGCTGAAAGCAATGCCACTGGTGTTTCAGATACCAGCAGGGTCATCCACACTGGACTGGTTTTCAGCTGAGCTTCCAGATGAAGACTAAGGAGAAGGACCCGGGAGCCCACTCCTGAAACAATTAGTGATTGAAAACCCTATGAATAGCAGAGAAGCACTGTCAAATGGAGTGCTGGAAAATGAGCCCCCAAGGCTGGAAGGCTTTCAAGAGTCAACTGGGAAAGAGTTTCTTCCTCAAAGTAGTTGTTAGGTGCTGTCAAGTTGGGTCTGAGTCATAATAACCCTATGTACAACAGAATGAAATACACCCTGATATTGTGCCATGCCTGGCACTATTGCCAGTGCTTCTCTGCTATTCATAGGGTTTTCAATGGCAGATAGTTTCAGGAGTGGATTCTCAGGTCCTTCTCCTTAGCCTGCAGCACCTGGTATTCCCAGGTGGTCTCCCTTCCAAGGACTAAGCAGGCTGACCCTGCTTCCAAGATCAGGCAGGATCAGATGCCAGGGTACTATGGCTGCAGACTCTCAAAGTAGAGTTGACCTTAATGACGAGAATGAAGTAAAGCCCCTGGGACCTCCATCTGCTGATGTGGCACAACTCAAAATGAGAACACAATGGCTGCAACAATGGGCTCAAACATAAAAAGACAGTGTGCATGGTACAGTGTTGGATAGTGTTTTGTTCTATTGTATATAGGATCACTATGAGCTGGACTCAGTGGAACCCAACAACAACAACAACAATATACTAGACATGAAGCCCAATCTGATAACGTCTAGATCTCCTCTAAGAAGAAGAGGCTAAAGAAATTGACTCTTGCTATAAACCTGAGAATCATGTAACCTGATAAGTACTGCCTGGTTGGCCGTTGGTTTAATTAAGCTACTTGTTCGGGCTCAGGTATCACTTGAAGGTGTTAAATTCAATATCTAAAGACTTACGTGGTCTGGATTCCAAATGTTCTCATGAACACACTTCTTTCCCCTTCATGTTGTACCCAAAACCTGTAACTGACCCAGATTTCAGGACTTGGCCTGGGCCATGAGGCCAGTTGAGGCAGAGACTGCATCAAAGCTCAGAATGCCAACAGCTCTGCACATGAGCTCAGAATCCTACAGCCCAGGTCTGGCTGCTGGTGGTACAGGCTGTCCATTTGTCCTGGTTTCCCATTTCTGCTGGCTAAAATGAAGCCTAAGAACCTTGGACTGCAGAGAGTCACACTTTCAACATGAGCATACAGGCATTAAGTCTGCACATGACCATGTCTTGGTCCTTTTCTTGTATTAAAACAGAGAACACAAGGACAGCCCTGTGGCTTCCTGAAGTCCCCAACACCTACCAGGTATACCACTGGAGTGCTCTCAGCTGCAAGTAAAAGAAAACCCAACTCAAAACAGCTTAAATAAAAGAGACACTTAATATCCTGGATCAGAATTCCAGTGGAGGGGTGGCTCCAACACAGCTCAGGCCAGCAACTCAATGATATTATCAGAGGAAAAAAAACAAAAAAAAACAAAAAAAAAACACCACCACAACAACCAAAATCCCCAATATTATCTACCCAGGTTCTGTTGTGCGGGGTGGGAGTTAGCTCAGTTGGTAGAGTGCTGCGCTGCAGTCTCTGAGGTCTTGAGTTCAATTCCCAGCACCACAAAAATGGGAGAAGGACCTAGCAATCCACTCCCAAGGCAATCCCGAAACAGTCAGCCATTGGAAACCCTATGAGGGTCGCTATGAGTCAGATACCGACTCGACGGCACCTAACAACAGGTTCTGTTGCAGCTTCCTGATATGACACCCTTAGATTAATGCTTCTACGGAAAAAAAAAATGGGGATATAGCTCAGTGATAGAGCAATTGCTTAGCATGTGTAAAGCTTTGGGTTCAAAGGGAAAACAACAACAACAACAACAGAAAATAATAAGTGTTGACCAGGAAGTGGAGAAGTGGGAACACTTCGACTCTGCTGGTGGAAATATAAAATGGTGCCCCTGCTATGTAAAATGGTATGGTGGCTCCTCCAAAAATTAAATATAGAATTACCCTATGATCCAGCGATTATACTTCTAAGGCAATATCTTAAATATTTGAAAGCTGTTTCTCAAAGAGCTCCATGTACATCCATGCCATGATCATTGCAGCACTATTCACAAAAGCTAAGAAGCTAACAGAAAGCAAGTCCAAGTCAAGTGTCTGCTGATGGATGAGTAGATAGACAAAACGAGATTATACCCACATAATGGAGTACTATTCAACCTTAAAATGAAGGAAATTCTGACACTTACTACTACATGGATAAACCTTGAAAATGTTGTTGTTAGGTACCATCAAGGAGGGTTCGACTCATAGCAACCCTATGTACAACAGATGAAACCCTCCCTGACACTGTACCATGCCCAGCACTATGTCAGTGCTTCTCTGCTATTCATAGGGCTTTCAATGGCTCATTGTTTCAGGAGTGGGCAGCTGAGACTTTCTCCCAAGCCGACAGCACCTGATGTTCCCAGGCGATCTCCCATCCAAGGACCAACCAGGCCCGACCCTGCTCAGCTTCTGAGGTCAGACAATATCAGACACCAGCATGGTACCCCTGTAGACCTTGAAAACACTTATACCAAGTTAAAATAAGCCAGTCACAAGAAGACAAATATTGTATGCCTCTGCTTATAAGAGGTGCCTAGGTTACTCAGATTCATAGAAAGTAGAGTGGGAGGTTCCATGAGTTTGAGGGAGGGAGAAATAGATACTTGTTAGTGGGAATAGTTTTACTTTTTACAAAATGAAAAGATTTCTGGAGGTTAGTTGTACAACAATGAATTACTTAATAGTACTCAACTTGACGCTTAAAATGGCTAATATTGTAAATTTCATGTTACATGTATTAAAAACATTCTGAACAGATGCAGGCCTGGGAATTTGTGTCACTTGCCTTCTTCTTGCAGCCATGGCTCCATGGCAGAGGAAGGGGTGGTTGCTACACAGGGCCAGAGCACCCTGAAGGCAATGGATTGCATTTCTCTAAAGAGCAGTAATTCCAAATTCCAATGATACTTACAAAGGGAGAGGTGGAAAATAAGTATCTGTGAGAGGAATTCTAGGGATAGCCCACATCAAGTCAGTTACCACCTTTTAGGGGGGCTCATGCCAGGTGTTCTTTGGCAGAATGCCTGCTGCAAGCCTGGGAAGGTGAGGCAGCCGGAGGCCCTGTGGACTGCAGGATGTGGTGGGGTTTTCGAGAGAATCGGGCTGGCCAGATGTCTCCTCACAGCTCTGTTTTCCACTCTAATGAAGACCAGAGGGAACGAGCAATGCAAAGCCATTGATAAGAGCAATTCTATTTATGTTCACCTCGGGGACACATGTGAGTACTGATGCTTTAATTTGAAGAGGTCTCCTGGAGAGGAAACTGAACAGCTCTGACAGTAAGAAGATAAAGCTGTACTTCAACATGCAAAAGTGGACAGATTCAAAGCTGGGCATGGCGGTGCACTCCTGTGCTCCCAGCAGCTTGGGAGGCTAAGACAGGAGGATCACAAGTTCAAGGCCAGAGGCAGCCTTTGTAGCTTGTTGTTGTTAGATACCGTTGAATTAGTTTCCGACTCATAGCGACCCTATGTACAACAGATGAAACACTATTGTCAGTGCTTCTCTGCTATTCACAGGGTTTTCAATGGTAGATTGTTTTTTGGGAGTGGGTTGCTGGGTCATTCTCCCAAGCCTACAGCAGCTGGTGTTCCCAGGCGGTCTCCCATCCAAGGACTAACCAGGCCTGACCCTGCTTAGCTTCTGAGATCTGATGGGATCAGACGCCCCAGTGGTACAGCTGCAGGCTTTGTGTAACTTAGCGAGATCTTTTCTCAAGATAAAACAATTAAAAAGGGGGCTGGCAGGGCAGCTTGGTGGTAGAGCGCTTGCAAAGTATGCAGGAGGCCCTGGGTTCAGCCCCTCAATACTACTACAAAAGAGAGGGAGAGGGAGGGAGGGAGGGAGGGAGGGAGGAAGAGAGAGAGAGAGAGAGAGAGAGAGAGAGAGAGAGAGAGAGAAAAGAAGACATGGATTCAGGGAGCTGACATAGTGTCACAGGGATAGACTTTCAGTTAAAATTGGCTCCTTCACCCTGCCACTTCCCCTTTCTGCCACCCCCACTTCCAACACAGGCCATCTGTCTCATTTCTCCCTGTTCCCCACTCCCCACACAGTGTGGATGGCATGTTCTGTAAGCCAATGAAAAAAAAAAGCCAACCTTCCCCATCATCCGCCACCACCTCCTCCACCATTCCCTCTCCTTCCTCAGCTTACTGCCTGCTTTTCTTATCGCTTCCCAGGGCAGAGAATGCAGTTAAATATTTGGCTTAGAAGAGCTTTTCTTCAGGCTATGGCTGATGAAAAGAAAATAGTCTCCGTGCAAAAGAGAGGCTTTGCAGCTTTCAAATCATGTCTGCAAGAGCGTGGACAGCAGTCCACCTGGCTCGGAATGTCCCCAGGACAATTGTTGAAAATGACACCTCCTGAGCTATCCCCAGACCCACGGTACCTGAATCTCTAGGGATGGGGTGGGGTGGGATGTGGAAGCTGCCTTTGAACAAGGATCCCAGGTGATTCTTAAACCAGTGACGATGGAGAAGCAGTCTGCAAAGGCAGACTGATAGACATGAACTGTCAGAGAAAGATCTTGAGCTAAACATGTAAAAAGACAAAGGAAGAAATACTGTTTTTCGGTGCTGGGAATTGAACCCAGGCCTCACGCGTGATAAACACACCCACTGCCACTGAACTACACCCCCAGCCCTGAAGGAAACATGTTCACTGATGATCTCCTTATGCAGCTTGTATATAAATCCCATCATTTTAATTTGACAACAATACTGCAAAATTAGGTAAAAATACTTTCTACTCCAAAGTGGCTCCATAGGAGATCAAATGAGATTAAATGACTCATTAAAGAACTCCAAGTAAATGGAACTTGTATCTGATTTTAACTGAAAACCTGTCACTATGGAAGCTCCAATAAATTGTCCACTTTTGCATCTGCTAACAAAGACTAGAGGAAGATGAGCTGATAAAAGCCCAGTGTTGTTGTTGTTGTTGTTAGGTGCCATCGAGTCGGTATCTGATTCATAGCGACCCTGTGTACAACAGGTGAAACACTATTGCCAGTGCTTCTCTGCTATTCATAGAGTTTTTGATGGCAGATTGATTTTTGGGAGTGGGTTGCCAGGTCCTTCTCCCAAGCCTACAGCACCTGGTGTTCCCAGGTGGTCTTACATCCAAGTACTAACCAGGCCCAATGCTGCTTAGCTTTGGAGATCTGAGTGGATCAGATGCCACAAGGGTAAGGCTGCACGCAAAAGTCCAATATCTCATATTTATTGGTTCCCTGAAACTGTGTTGTTTGATTTTCATCAGTAAATGTTTCAAATCCTCTTCACTTTCAACAAGTGAAGTTGTGTCATCTGCATAACGAAAGTTGTTAAGGAACCTTCCTCCAATCCTGATGCCACATTCTTCTTCATAAAGTCTAGCTTCTTGGATAATTTGTTCAACATACAGATTGAAAGAACACAGCTTTCAGTATGGATTACATCTCAACATCAAAAAAACAAAAATCCTTACAACTGGGTCAGTAAGCAACTTCCTGATAAATGGAGAAAAAATTGAGGTTGTCTAAGATTTTGCTGTATTTGGTTCTACAACCAACACCCAGGGAAGCAGCACTCAAGAAATCAAAAGACACATTGCAGTGGGAAAAGCTATTGCAAAAGACTTTTTTAAAATGTTGAAAAGTAAAGAGGTGACTTTGAAAACAAAGGTGTACCTGACTCATGCCATGGTATTTTCAGTTGCATCATATGTTTGTGAAAACTGGACAATGAATAGGGGAGACAGGAGAAGACCTGATGCATTTGAATTATGGTGCTGGAGATGAATATTGTATATACCATGGACTGCCAAGAGAACCAACAGATGGGTCTTACAAGAAATGCAACCAGAGTGCTCCTTGGAAGCAAGGATGGCTAGACTGTGTCTTACCTATTTTGGACATGTTGTCAGGAGGGACCAATACCTTGGACAAAGACATGTTTGGGAGAGTCAGCAAAAATAAAAAAATAAATAAATAAATGGAATACCCTCAACTAGATAGATTGACACAGTGTCTGCAACAATGGGCTTAAACTTTCAAAAGATTGTGTGCCTGGCACAGTGCACTGGAATGTTTCCTTCTGTTGTGCATAGGGTTGCTAAGAGTCAGACTCCACTTAAAGGCACTTAGCAACAACAACCTGAAAACCCTTCTCAGAAAAGGCCCAGACAGAGGCCCTTACGGCACCCATGTCTTTCCTCATTTAAAATAGAAGCAAACATCACCTACCTGATGTAGTGTGACCTCTGACAAAAGGGAAGGACACACCCTGGGATAAGGAAGAACTAGCTAAATCCAAGGGTGTGGCCTGATATTTCCTTTGGGACCACACTTTGGCTCTGACCAGCTATTTCCGTTCATCAGGAAGAGTTCCCCTTTCGGAGCTCCCTGTACAACCAGCGCCTCCCCCTTTAAATCCTCCACCTGGGGGAGGCTCAGGTGGTCAGGGGTCTTGGGAATGGAGATCCCATGTTCTATCCAACAGTGGCTAGTCATTCCACGATGGTTTAATAACTACAACTACATGCAAGGGTTAAAGATGAATAAGGCATCACAAGGAGGTTACTGCATAGCAGGGGAAGCAGATCACTAGACAGACTGTTTTAACCTCTGAGGACCATCAAGACACATGTCAAAAACCACTGTTGTTGTTACTTGCTGTCCAGTCAGATCTGACTCATAGTAACCCTATATACAACAGAATGAAACACTCCCTGACACTGAGCCATGCCAGGCACTATTGTCAGTGCTTCTCTGTTATTCATAGAGTTTTCAATGGCTGATTGTTTCAGGATGGGGCTGCCAGGTCCTTCTCCTAGCCTGCAGCACCTGGTGTTCCCAGGTAGTCTCCCATCCAAGGACTAACCAGGCCGGACCCTGCTTAGCTTCTTAGATCTGTTGGGATCTGATGCCAGGATGGTACCACTGCAAGAGTCAAAAAGTGAGTGTGTATGTATTTGACTGAAAATCAAATGGCAGGAAAAGATATTTTACAAACTCATATTCTGCATTCCAATCATTTTGCTAATCGTGTTCTGGTTTTGTTCATTTTAATGAATAGTTTCTGGAAACAAAGCTGCTATTGTCATGTATTTTGATTTGAAATTGGTAGTCAAAGGGTTAATAGCAATAAATGCAGGCACAAGGCATTTAGGGAGCACTTTGGAGTGATATTTAATAATAGTAACCCAGTAGAGGACTGGGAGTCTACAGCTGTGCCCCCCTGGCGTCTGATCCTCTTTGATCTCAGAAGCTAAGCAGGGTCGGGCCTGGTTAGTACTGGGATGGGAGCCCGCCTGGGAACACCAGGTGCAGGACTGGGCAGTGCAAGGAGGCAGAGAAGGATTCCTGGAGGAAAGGGTCTCTGCGGAGGCTTCCCGGGGTGAGCAGGAGTGGCCAGATGAAGCGAGCCCAGCCGGCAGAGGAGGTATGAGAGCAATGTGAAGAAGGGAAGAAATAACATAGTGTTGCGCAAGGAGGGAACAATCCTGCATCCACCGCAGAGAACACAGCAGCCCCTTCCTTGCGGTTAATGCAGCACGTTGTTTTTCAGCAATAGTTCTAAAGAAATTACTTCCCTGAAGGTCTTTTGGTTATTGCTGCTAACACTTTTCCTGACCAGTACATTAACTCTAAAATTAGTAGAAGCCTAAGGCCCAATGGAAACTAGACTGGACTCCTGAGAGATTGTAACGAGGCTGTTTAGCAACACCTCAAATAAGTAAAGTAAATTATAAAACCTAGTAATCAGAGCCTAGGCATTAGACTCTAAACTCCAGCCAGAAGACGCTTTCCCCATGTATAGCATGGGAGTATTAATACCTACTTTAAGTAATGAGAAAGCACCTGTGGTTGATGACTGGCACATATTCAACGCTGGATAAGGGGCAGTTATTCTCACGCCTACCCATATTCTTTGTCATTACATGTAGATTACACAAGATCAACCGTAATGAAATGGAATCCCTTTATCATGATTGATTTATTATACAGAACAAAAACTGGGATCTGAGTTAGAAGTGTTACCAATGAACTGGCTGCGGTCCTTTCTCTGTACTGGGACAGGAATTGTGGGTAGGCAAGCAGCAGGTCTTCTAGTTCTGAGCCCTTGAGCATCCATGACCTGGGACTGAGCTCAAATCCCTTAGAGCCAGGGGTCTATTGCTCCAGGCTTCAAAGCCAGAGTCTTATGGCTCTACACTTATCATTCTGGGCTTTACACCAACAGCCTGGCCCCTGGAAGTTATTGTAACTCTTGGCTTCTAGCAACAGGGAGCAGCAGTAGCAAATAGTAGCAAGCAGCAACAGGTGTCACCTTTGAGTGTTACAGTTTTCATACAGGTCTTGTGCTGGCCTTGTGCCCTATGGTGGCAAATGTTATAACTCCCGGGGCTAGAATGTCTCTTTGGTTGCCCTTTCATTGCTACTGCTTGTGTTGCTACTGATACTGGCTTTGCTGCTACTGCTACCTTCCATTTTTGTATTACTAAATCAGCCCATTCTACTATGGGTAAAAATCAGAAGAGCACAAGAAATGACCACGTGGGAGAAATCCTTTACTGGACCTAATGTTGCAACACTAAGGGCAACAGGGAAGGGTGTCTCCTGGCTGGCTCATAAAGTGAGCTGAACAGCCTGCTTATATCCCAGAAGAGAGGTGTGGCAAGGGTGTCTGTACCAATCATGGCAGTCCTTCATTCAAATGAAGGACTGTGTTTGCACCAATCATGGCACAGTCCTTCATCCAAATGAGGGATCATGCTTGCACCTTTCACAGCAGGCTCTCATGCAAATGAAGAACTTTATTTGCACCAATCAAAGGCCTTCTGCTGAACCATTAGGGAAAATGTTCCCCCTCTGGCCTGGGTGAAAATGGCTGCAGGGTCGTCTAGAGTTCACCAAGTCTTGTAATAGCAAATAGCCCAGTGCAAGCTGTTGAAATAGTCCTGACTGGGATGGTGCCTTCTGAAGCTGGAAGTGTTCTTTGGCAACAAGCATTTGTGGTACCACAGAATTCTGAGCTCAGGTCTTAAAAGCACTGGGGCTTCTTCCTCTGTCTCTGCCCCACCCTCTCAGAGTACTCAGTCTGAAGGAAACAACCATGTAGAAAGGTCCATGTGGTGAATGAAGAATTGAGACCTCCTGCTAGAAACCAGAACTAACTCAGCAGGCGTGTAAGAGAGCCACCTTAGAAACAAATCCTCCAGTGCCAGGCATAGTGGCACATACCTGTAATCCCAGCATTTGGGAGGCTGAGGCAGGAGGAGCTTGAGTTCAAGGCCAGTTTGGGCTACACAGAAGAAGGAGAAGGAGAAGAGGAGAAGGAGGAAGAGGAGGAGGAGGAGGAAGAGGAAAAGAAAAAGAAAAATGAATCCTCCAGCCCCAGTCTATCTCTGAAATGACTGAGCCCTTGCTAACACTTGACCACAACCTCATAAGACACCCTGAGTCAGAACCACACAATTAAGCAGCAACTGGATTCCTGACCCACAGAAAGTATGAGATAATGAAGCTTTTAATCATAAGACACTCCGTTTAACAGCAGTTCATTGTGCCACAATAAATAATGTCCATGTATAATCGTAGAGGAATCTCAAAGGAATCTAAAATAGTCCTCATCACTGTATCCATGGACATATTCTACTCTAAAAGGTACCCATGCCTGGCCCATGGGTCAGCCATGTAGGACCAGGGCCTTTCCCATTCATCTCCTGTCTCCCGGAGTCAGGGCCTGCTCTGGTGGTGAGGAGGAAGTGGAGGTGGAAATAGGCCCCAAAGCATCATCTCCTAGAAGAGAGAAAGTGAAGACTGAGGTACCCGCCATTCCTCTTCACTCCCCAGGTTAAAGAAGGCCTCAGGGTGAGGGAGAGAAATTTTAATGTTGGCTCATTTTAAACTTTCTATATATTGTATTGATTTAGACTATATTGGATCCTACACCAGTGACATGTGGACTTTTTATTATCTAAACAATAAAAATAGCTATATAACTTGCCAAAAATTTAATTTAGGGACAGGGAAGGGTATTCCCATAGGCAATTTAACAGGGTGGAATTAAAAAAAAAAAAGAATAAAATTACTGCTATGATCTGAATGTTTACATCCCCCTAAAATTCATATGTGAAAATCCTAACTTCAAAGGTGATGGATGAGGGGCTGGGGCATCTGGGAAGTGACTGGATCATGAGAACAGAGCCCTTATAAATGGCAATGCAGTCCTTATAAAGGAAGCCCAAGGAAGTTTCTCTGCCCCTTCCACCATGCGAGAACACCTTGAGTGGGCACCTTGTATGAAGGACAGGTCCTTGTCAGACCCTGGATCCACTAGCGCCTTGATTGCTGGACCTCTAGCCCTCTGCAATTGTGAGAAATAAGTCTCTGTTGTTTATAATACACTCAGTCTATGGTAATTTGTTATAGCAGCCTAAATGGACTAGATAATTGCCTTCTGCTTACAGATATTCAATAAAAGTTATACTTTCATTTATTTGCTGTGCATCTAGTGTGTGCCAGACATAATGCAACAATAATTAAGACATCTTTCTTCCCCTCACGGAGCTTCTAGTTCAGAGAAAGATTCAAACAAGACAACAAGGATGATAACTCAGTGAGGTAAGAGTTGAGACACACGTAACCAGGAGAGAAGGTAACGCAAAGGCGGGCCTCCTGGCTTGATTAGGAAGGGGTGAGGTGAGATGTGAAGAGTCTGTAGGAGATAGCCAAGGAAAGAAGAGGGGAAAAGAGCCTGATCCAAAACAGGGAAATGACTGATATCCTTTGGAGTGTGAGAAAGACTGAGAGAGAAAAAAAGAAAGAGACGGAGCAAGGGCTTTGAAGGCGCTGAAACAGGTTAATGTGGCCAGAGCTCAGAAGACTAGGCAAGCAATGAGGCCTGGGAGATAATCAGGGCTGGACCCTGCTGACTAGAGTGTGGTGGAGGAACAAGGGGAACCTTGGACGTGTTTAAGCAGAGACTAAACAGATTATCCCATAGAGCTTGAATTTCTTTTTTTTTTTTTTTTTTTTTTTTTGGCGGTACGGGGGGATGAACCCTGGGCCTCATGCTTGCATGCCTTGCAAGTGCTGGACCACTGAACCGCACCTCCAGCCCATTTTTTTTTTTCTTTTTTCTTTTTTTTTTTCTTTTTGAGATAGGGTTTTGCTAAGTCACACAGACTGCCTCTGATCTTGAACTTGGGATCCTCCTGGCTCTGCCTCCCGAGCCACTGGGACTATAGGCGTGTACCACCGGGCCCTGCTGAGCTTGAATTTCTAAGAGTGTGTCTCGCATGGACACATAACATTTGGGGAAATAACATTTCTTCTCAATTCAAAGTTTGCAAGCCCCAGCAGATTGGCACAGACCTCGAGAACACAATGACACAGGGTTTGAATTAGGCAACAGTCCATGGATCTTGGAAAAGTACACATTAAGGGACAAAATTAGAGGCAAGTCATGGAATCAGAGGGAAGCTGGCAGGACATGTCAGAGGCTGGATGGGAAAAGAAGATACCACAAAAGGG
>VMDO01018888.1:0-41085 GCA_007922755.1 Pedetes capensis
TTTGCTCCTTTGTCAAAAATAAGGTGGCTATAGGTGTGTTGAGGTATATCTGGGTCTTCTATTCTGTTCCAGATGTCTTCGGGCCTATTTTTGTGCCAGTACCAAGCTGTTTTTGCAACCACTGCCTTGTGGTAAAGTTTGAAGTCAGGGATTGTGATTCCCCCTGCATTAGATTTGCAGCTTAAAAGTGTTTTGGCTACACGTTAGGCCCCACCTCTTTAAAGATTTTGCCCACCTCCCAACATCACAGTGAGGACCAAGGCCTCAACACGTGAACCCTTGGGGGACAAACCACAATCTGAACCATAGCAGAGGTGGATCGTGGGCACTGTGTAACTTTCTCCCAGTTGGAATGTCTGGGAACTGAAGTCATCATTCTTTCTCCCATCAGAACCCACAGAGGAGTAAACTTCATTGCTGGTGAAATGAGGCAAAGGCAGAGAGCTTGTGGAGAGAATCAGCAGATAACACACTTCAAAAAAATGTAGCTATCCAGCCCAGGTTTCTGAAGAGCATTGAGTTCCTTTGACTTTGACAGAAAACTTCCCAAATCTTAATTTGTTTTTTCTATTTTAGGTGATCCTCTCCCATTTTCTATATTTCATTATTAAAGTAGAAAGATGTTAACTGGGAATTAAGTTATGTCTAATCTTATTTTGCCTGTAGCCGTAGCACTGTGGCTTCTGATCCCATCAGATCTCTGAAGCTAAGCAGGGTTGGGCCGGCTGAATACTTGGATGGGAGACCACCTGAGAACACCAGATACTATAGGCTTGGGAGAAGGACCTAGCAACCCCCTCCCAAAAATCAATCTGCCATTGAAAACCCTATGAGCAGCAGAGAAGCACTGACAATAGTGTTTCCCTTGTTGTACAGAGGGTCGCTATGAGTCGGATACCGACTCGATGGCACCTAACAACAACTTCAGTACATAGGTGATATTTAAACACATGGAAGTTGATGAACCCAATGAGCGTGAAAAGGTAGTTAGAAAACACAATGTAGTGAGTCCTGGACTTTTTTTTTTCCTATTCAAATTTAAATCTTCCAAATTTCTGATATCATCCAGGCTAACAGACCTTTAGTAGTAAAAAATAATCTAAGGGTATCTAGCTGATATATTTACTCAAACCCACTGTACAATATCTGCCAAGTAGCTACCCAATTGGTTCTTTATTGACAGAAAACACATCATTCTCATTCATGGGAATGAGTCCATATCTTGTTAGACTCTCACCATACTATGAAGACTATATATCTTCATTTGATAGTGGACCAAACAAAGTCTCAGAGGCAGTTTGTCCAAGATCATTAATTATTTAAAGATGGAGCAGGAACATGAACCCAGGCCTTTTATTGCCACTTGCCTTGTTCTTTCCATTGTTGTTGTTAGGTGCCATCAAGTCAGGTATGACTCATGACGACCCTATGTATAACAGAAAAAAACACCACCTGACACTGGCATGCCTGCCACTATGTCAGTGCTTCTCTATTATTCATAGGGTTTTCAATGTATGTTTCGGGCACTTGGTATTCCCAGGCACTCCCCCATACAAGTACTAACCAGGCCCGACCCTGTTTAGCTTCTGAGATTTAAAGAGATGGGATGCCAGGGTGGTACAGCTGTAGGCATTCTTTGTTGTAGTTTGTTATGTATTTCAAGCATAAAGGTGTAGAGACTGACATACCAAATACCTTTACCTAACCCCTTGGGTGTGACCAAATTAGTATTGCAAGGTGTTGAGAACAGCAAGGAACAGGTCTGTGGGCTAATGCCCAGGTGAAACACCTCTCTACTGGTCCCTTAGTGTGGCATTGGACAGCTTATTATCTGTTGTCCTTGTCAGTTCTTTCCATTACTCCATATTAATCTACTGATTGTTACTACTGAAGGTTTTAGGCCTAAATTTTCCCGCAACTTAAATTCCAGTCTCTTTTGTTCCCTGGTGTGCAAAAAGAAGTCTATTATTTCCATCAAGTGCAATGCTGTACAAGTATTTCCTAAATTTTAAGACAGTTGACAAATGTATGTTTGAAGGTTAGTTGGATCAGCACCCTTTCTCTTTCAACTTAGGGGGACTGTTTTAAATTGGTAAGTGAACTTGTGAGAGGATACCTTATAGCATTTATAATAATTTTATATTGTGACGTTGGCTGAATTAAGGGGATCTCCAAAAACAGAAGTGATTGAAAGGAATCCTTGGGGCTGATTCTGACAATTTAGGAACACTGGCAGCATGAACCTATGTGACTCAGGTCAAAGAGGACGTACCAATCTTTCCAGTGTGTAGGGGATTAGGAAGGAGTGACCAACTCCTGTAGCTGTTTATACAGATCTCAAATTCAGCATGGATTCACTGAGTGCTGATTATGGTCAAGATCCCATCCTTACTGCTTTGGGACACAGAGTATTAGGGGCACATTTTGAAGGTTTGAGGGCCCTCCTAAAAGCCTAGTGAGAGTTTGTATGTGTAGTAACATGCACCTGGCACTCCTTAGGCTATTCTTTGCGTTAACAATTAAGGACTCAACATTCAAAGATAAAATGTTAGAGAAAGTTCAAATTTCTCACAGCATGGCATTGAAGGCCTTTCACATTATTCATAATCTACCTTTCCAATCCTAACTCCCACTGTTCCCAGAATGAACCCTCTATTGTAGTTAAATTGGTCTGCTTAATACCTCCTGAGTGTGTTTTATTTTTTCACCTAGATAACTTTCTTTAGATCTGTGCTGTCCTTTAAGGTCACATATGGCCACTGAGTGCTTGAAATGTGGCCAGTCTAAACTGAGATGTGCTGTTCGATACCGATTTCAAAAATGTAGCACATAACAAAATAAAACATCTCACTAATAATCTTTACTGGTTGTTAAAATTGGATATATGAAATAAAAACATTAAAATGAATTTCACTTTTTAAATTGGCTACTAGAAAATTTAAAATAATATGGCTTTCATTGTATTTTTAATGGTACAGCTCTTCTAGATCATTAGTTGAGGCAGAAGTGGGCTCACCATTCAACCCATCTTTGTACTTTATTACACACTGAAACAATAAATGAGAAAATTGTGTGGGTTCATACATTTCAGATGTGCCTTCTGTGACACTGAACTGAAATTGCTATAACTGAGTTGGCAGCTCAAAAAAGCAGACTATGTGCCAAAGGCAGAGGACTATTAATAATTTGTAGTACACAGCAACTGCTCAATAAATGTTAATGTCTTCTAGGCACCCACATCTAAAAAAAAAAAAAAATCCCTTGAATCCTATCTTTATCCCTCCTGTATTTCTTCTTCCATTTCTAGTCACTAAAATGTAAGCATGGCACCCAACCAGATATGCTAAATCGCTTCTCCCATATTCTTTTATTCCAGTACATATCTAATCAGTTTTAGTCACTTTGCTTTTGAAAATGTAGTTTCCAAGTTCCTTCTCCCTTCTGTTCATTCCATTCTATATACTGCAACTAGACTAACATCTGATATTTCCTTGTAGATGTAATTCTTTGCTTTAAAAAAACCTGTTTACTTCCACATAACCTGCAGGAAGAAGTCTTTAGAATTCAGTATTTCTCAAAACTTATTTCTTAGAACTCCCCTCTTTAAAACCTAAGCTTTAGTAAAACTAGATTGAGTTAGTATGTGTAAACACTTAGACTCCTCCTGGCCCATGCTAAGAAGTGTCCTTAGCCATTATTACTGCTTTTATTTGAATACGCTGTATGCACTTCTGACTTGAGAACACTGCTAATTCCCTTTTTTTGTTTGCATAGTTCAACCTCCTCCAAATGGAGGAGCAATTTGTTGTTGTTGTTGTTGTACTTAAGGGCTGATCCGAGGGCCTTGCACGTACTTTGAAAGTGCTTTACTACTGGGCTGCATTCCCAACCCACTTTTTATTTTTATATTTTATCTTGAGACAGGGTCTCACTGTTACACAGGCTGCCTCCACTTCCCAACTTGCTGGGATTACAGGTGTGTGCCACCATGCCCAGCTGGAGCAATTTAAATTAAAAACCAGCACAAAAGCAATTGTTACTGCTAGAAAAAAAAATTTAAGTAGCCTCCCTATAATTGAGAGAACCTGAAAACATGAAACCTAATTTACCACAGATTCAAATTTCAGACTGGATGAGGTAGATATAAAGGTAATATTTCTTTCATTTAAGAAACAAGTTAGAAGCCAGGTGTGGTGGTACATTCCTGTAGTCCCAGCAGTGGGGAGGGTGAGGCAAGAGAATTGACTTGAGCTCAAGGCCAATCTGAGGTACAGAGGGAGTTCTAGGACAGTCTGGGCTACACACTGAGACCCTGTCTCAGAAACCAACCAAACAAAAAACCAGGCCAGGGGTGGTAGAGTACATGTCTAGCATGCACAAGGTTCTGGGTTCAATCCCCTGCACCACCAAGTGAATAAAATAAAACAAAATAAAATAAAGCAAATTCCTGGAATGTGTTATTTAGAGAAAACCAAGCCTGAAAAAATACAAACTGTTTCTTGATTTAGGGCAGTTGCTCTCCAACTTTGGCATGTATTAGAATACCTTAGGAACTTTCAAACATTCCATTTGGAGCCTACCCTTATTTATTGAATCTAAGGTAAGGGTTCAGGCACTTGAATTTTTTTTAAAGCTTCATATGTGATTCATATGTACAATTTAAAACGTTTCATAGATGATTCTCATGTACACCTACATCTAACAATCATCGGTCTAGTCAAGAGAAACTTTGGTTCTTTGGTTTAAGGAGATTAGACATGTTTTATGTATTTTTCTCAATGTTCTCCTAAACTATGTTTTTGAAAATAGAATACTCAGCTAAAGAACTGATTAACACAGAAAAACTTATGCCATTATGAGCTGTGGTCTAAATCCAAAACCCAAACCCTCAACCCTTGGGGTTTAAGGATCAGAAAAATATATACATCCCAAATAGCACAGACTGCTCATCGAAACGCTTCTCTGCTGGCCCGACTTCTATTAATTTATAAATTTCAAAACAGAATTACTTAAGTAAATATATATTTAACTATGTACAATATTTACAACTTATAGGTTTTACAACTCAAAACCAGTTACACATGTAAATGTGTGAAAAAGTTGGCGTTCTGTTATATAACACACAAAAATTGCAAAAACAATTTTACCTCAAATATATTACACCAAATAGCACCAACGGCACTTTTCCAAGTACCATTGTTAACTGGGTCATTTTATCTCAACAACTCAGGTACCCAAATCTCTAGAATGAAGTAACTGATGAACTGGGAGACAGTACTTTTTACAGAACGGTAGAGGATGTTAGAAAGCTCTGATCCTTAAAACCTTACAACAGAGCTCCTTTCACTCTCCAATCCTGAGACAACAAATCCTGTAGCTCTCCCTCATCATCGCTGTCAGCATTTTCCTCCTCCTTTTTTTGCAGTTCTTTGATGGTCAAAACCTCTTTAAGCTTGTTTTTTATTTCATCCTGGCGATTCCGCAGCTTTTCCACCCGACGATAACACTCTATCTGCTCGTCAATCTCTCCAATCTGCCGGTCTAACCGTCCCTCCTCATCCTCTTCAGCAACTATAGCTTCAGAAATGGTGTTGACCTGCCTCATGGCTTTTTGAAATTCGTCCCACTCTTTGTCCATCTGATCCTTTGGAGCATCAACCTTTCGCACTTTGGCATCTACCTCGGGGTCGTCAAAAAACCCTTCCGGTAATGCTTCGGCGGTGTTTTCTCTCCTCTCCACCACCTTCTCATGTATTTCTGCTTTCTCAATTGACCCCGAATGAGGAATTAAGGGGGCCTTGGGAGGATTTGTATTAAAAGAATCGTTTGGCGGCCCACTACCTGTTGCCTCCCGCGAAGAGGAAAGTGAATGTTCTTTTCCCTGTGCGTCAGGTGGCTGCTTGCTGCAGCTCCCGCTTTTTCCTTCTCCCTCTTCGTCATCCTCCTCTTCCTCATCTTCATAATCAGGGAGTAAACCAAGCCCCGAAGGCATACTGATGGTCACTCTAGCGGACTCTTTCCCCGTTTTGTCACAGTTGGCTGACAAAGCTGATGTGGAGGGCTGTACCTGAGGCACCGCGGAGGCCTTCGGTCTCTTGGCATCCTGGGTTTCAGCATCCGGCGCTTTCCTCTTGGCCGACTGAGGCGCTGCGCTGGCAGATGGACCCTGGATAGCTCCCTTTGCGCCTTTCAGCGCGGCTACTTTTTCTCGGTGCTGCTTTCCCAGGACGTGGGTCTGCCACAGAAGCTCGCTCTTGACTGAGGTGTTACAAAGGGCACAACTCAACTGCCCCAAACGGTTGTACTTCGCGAAGGGAGATTCTATCCTCTTCCGGTTAGTACTCTGACGCTGTTTTTCTTTCATCAACCGCCTCAGTTCTTCTTGATTCACCACTCGCTTCCCCGCCGGAGTCCGAGCGGGCGTAGAAGACGCCATCTTTACGACTCACCAGCTCTCTAGCGCGTCTGGGTTCCGTCTGGGCGAGGTCTGATAACGTCACTTCCGGCCAGGGCGCCGATTGGCCGAAGCTTAGGAGAGAGGGCGCGGCGCCGGCGTTTGTCTTCAGAACCCCGAGGAGGGCTGTTCTTGGTGTATACCGTTAGGCTATGGCTGCGATCAAGTCCGTAAACTCAAAGGCTGAGGTGGCGCGGGCCCAGGCGGCGTTGGCTGTCAACATTTGCGCCGCCCGAGGGCTGCAGGATGTGCTTCGGACTAACTTGGGTCCTAAGGGCACCATGAAAATGTGAGACGGCTGTTAGGGAGCTGGGCGTTTTTTGGGTGTCGTGGCGCACTCTGAACCTGATGTTCCTTGAAGACATAGGCACGATATGGATGCACCTGCAGTCTTGGTTTCCCTCAGTCTCGTTCCTGCCCCGAGGGAATCTCTAGCCTGTGGGGGGAGGAGGAGAAAAGCCTTCCCAAAGAAAGGACCCCACGAGTGAAAGCGTGATATCTTCCCATCCCTTTTTCATTAAGGTTCATAGGAAACGTAAGGCGTTTAACTCATTCCCCCCCGCGCCCCCCGCACTAAGGATCGAACTTAGCCTGGTGCCCCGGAGGCAAACTGTCTGCCACTGACCTCTATCCTCAGCCCCAGAACAAATCTCATTTTTGCGTGGGAGGGTGTTGTGGAAAGAGCTTTGGAGTAGGCTTTGGAACCAAGCAGGTATGCATTTAAATCCAAGTTCCATCATCTTCCAGCTATGAGTACTAAGGCAAGTTACTTGAACAATCTTTGCCTATAGTGCTTCATATTTATTCATCCTTTCAACATATTTACTTAGCATCATTGTTTTCTTTACACAAGAAGGAGAGAGACTGGTGAAAACAAAAGGGTATAAGAGAAGAGAGACAGCCTGGCCCACGCCTGTAATCCCAGCTGCTTGGGAGGCTGTGGCAGCCTGAACATCTGAGAGAGACCCTATCTCAAAAAATAAAGAAGGGAGCCAGGCGTGGTGGCACAGGCCTGTAATCCCAGTGGCTTGGGAGGCCGAGGCAGGAGGATCGCAAGTTCAAGACCAGAGACCATCTGTGTAATTTATCGAAACCCTGTCAAAAAGTGAAAAAAAAAAAAAAAAAAAAAAAAAAAAAAAAAAAAAAAAAAAAAAAAAAAAAAAAAAAAAAAAAAAAAAAAAAAAAAAAAAAAAAAAAAAAAAAAAAAAAAAAAAAAGGAGGGGGCTGGGAGTGCAGCTCAACGGTAGAGTACTTGCCTAGCTGGGGGTGCAGCTCAATGGTAGAATACTTGCCTAGCATGTGTGAAGCCCTAGGTTCAAACTACAGTAGTGGGAAAAAAGAGACATTCTGACAGCAATGAGCAAACTCATATTAATGATAAAGAGGGCACTTATGCACCAGATGCTGGGAAAACAGATGAGAAAGATAGTTTCTGTTCTTAAGGAGATCTGGTAGAGACAGATGTGCTAATTACATATAGATGCATATGATTATACTGAGGAAAGGGACCAATTACTCATGGTAGAAGGAAAAGCTTCTCAAATAACAGATGATGTTTGATAAGAGTCTTGAAAGAAGAAGGAGTTCAGCAGTTCGAGAAGGGAGTAAAGGTCTCGTACGTAGACTTATTCTGGAATAAAAAGCCCAATGATATAAGTCCAACAGAAATCAACAAATAACAAGAAGAACAAAAGCCATGCTGAACTAAGGGAATGAAAAGGCTGTGGGAAGGTGATAGATGGGGCAGGAAAGATGTGGAAAGGTCAAGTATATAATTGCTAAATTAGTTTGGATTTTACTTTGAAGGTGATGGAGAACATAAAAATTATTGAAGGATTTTTGATCAGGGAACTGAGTCACATTGCCTTGTAGAAAGATAAATATAGTATGATGGTAGGTTCAAATTTGGAGATAATCAGGATGCTGTCTGAGCAGTCCAGAGTAGAGATGGTAATGACAATGGAAATGGAGAGAAGGTGTTAAAATTCAGTGATATTTAAGTTGTGGAATTGATAGGACTTGGTGATCTAATGAATGTGAGGGATGAGGGGAATTAAAGTTGAGTGACTGAATGGTAATGTTTATCAAACTAAAAAAAATCCTGGGAATTTGCAAATTTGTGCTTTGTGTACTTACACTTTTCTTTGACCGGTGTTCATAACTCATGAACTGCTCTTTAAACCCATAAATGAATGAAATCACCATAAGTCCCTCTGGAGAGAAATTATTCTGTGAACTGCAAATGATAGTAATTACTGTGTATCTCACCATGGCACAGTGGGAGTTTTCTAAGGCCAGTTTTCTATATTAAGGGAAGTGGATGGCAAGTACTGCGGTTGTCTTGCTTGACTCTTGCCATGTGACATTAATAACCTTGTTGTTCTGTGAACAGGCTTGTTTCTGGTGCAGGTGACATCAGACTCACCAAAGATGGCAATGTGCTGCTCCATGAGATGGTGAGCTAATACTGCTGACTTTTTTCTTTTTCTCTTTCTTTCTTTTCTTCTTTGGAGATGGGATCTTACTGCTTTGTAACCCAGGCTGGCCTCAAATTCAAAATCCTCCTGCCTCCAAGTGTTGAGTTTACAGGCATGCACCACCATACCTGTCTGCTGCTGACTTTAATAAACCTTAATAATTATTAATTAAGAATATGGTACAATATTTATATTGTATGCAACTTTCTTTTAATATTCTTTTTGTATTATTGAGGATCAAACCTAGGGCCTTGTGTGTGCTGTGCAAGTGCTCTACCACTGAGCTACACCCATAGCCCTGTAATTTGTGTATTTTTAAACCAAGGCTGTCAGCTAAATGCTGCAGTTTTGAGATGTGCTTTTTGGATTAAACCTCAATAAAAAAAATGGGGCTATTTTCAAATGCTTGTATAGTCCAAGTAACATCTTAGGGGTAGATATAAATTAATAACTTCTTTTCAAGGTATTGCATTATATTCACTGTAGTCATGGAAAAAGAAAAAATCCTTTCCAATTTTCATAAACGTATTCATCTTTGAGATTGAAGGACTTAATCATTTGTAAATGTCATTGCATTCTGAAGCAAAGACTTTTATAAAGTGTTCAAACCTCATTAGTTCTCAATTTTTATACCTTTGACTTGGCATTTATTAAGTATTGATAATATAAAACTTGTAAATTTGTAGAATGAAAGTTATTTCATTTTTAAACTTTACAATTGACCCCTAGGTTATCTTATTTTTAGTGACCTTCTTTATCTTTCCTTCTTTTTTTTTTTTTTTTGAATCTGTTGCTTTTTTTCTCCAGCAAATTCAGCACCCAACAGCTTCCTTGATAGCAAAAGTAGCAACAGCCCAGGATGACATCACAGGAGATGGTACTACTTCAAATGTTCTAATTATTGGAGAGTTACTAAAACAAGCTGATCTTTACATTTCCGAGGTATCAACATTTCACACTTTATTTTGAATGGAGGTTTTTTTTTTTTAAGTAAAGTCATCTAAACACAAAGGCTCCAAGTTAATTTCTGTCAGGATATTCTTGGACAATCATTAATGAAACTAATAATAAACTTCCTTTGGCTAAAATAATGCCTTTTATTGGAATTGCATACCTCTTTTAAAAATAAAACATTGGAGATATGCAGAAAGGTAAAAAACTATACTTATACTGAAGAATAATGGCTTAAGAAAGAATGTCTACTGATAAAAGTCAAAACCAAATTGTGCATCTTTAATAAAATAACTAGAGGAAAATTGTTGAAGATTTTCCACCTTGTGAATTTACCTACCTTTCTAGTTTTATTTTCCTTCATAAACCATCTGTCCTCGCCAAAATTCTTCCATTCACTAGCCTACCAGGTCATACACATTTCTACCTCTGTGCCTTTGTTCAACCTGTATTCTTTTCTTGGCATTCCTTATCTCTTTTCTATGATTAAGTATTTGAATTTTTCCTCTTACTCAGAAACTATTTCAGCAAAGCATAAGCTGGTCAAAGTGCTAAAATTATGGCTTGTGTCTTACTTAGTATTGAGAATTATCTATTAATTCAATATCTGCAATTTATCTCACTTGGAATGTTCTTGCTTGTAAGCAGTACAAACTTGGCTAAAACTCACTTAAACAATAAGAAAATTATTATCTCCCTTAACAGAACATTGAAAGATAAGGCAGATCCAGGATTGGTTAATTAAAAGTTCAATCAGACATCAAGTATCTAGGACTTTTCTGTCAACTTAGCTCAATACTGTTTCATCCCAAGGCTATTTCCATCTTGAACCTAAGACTATCAAAGGAAATCAGGGTTACTTGCTTCCCTTTGCAATACTCATCACAAAAGGGCAAGAGAAATATATTTACCCAACTGTGAAATGTAAGAGCTAGGAACAGGATTAGTTTTCTCTGAAGCACAGGTAAAAGAGGGATATCCAAACAAAATTAGGGTTGGGTTAGGAAGAAAGGAGGTTGGGAACGGTGAGATGTTGACAGGTAAATAATTATGAAAATGTGTGGCTGGACAGTGATAGAGCTATGTGCAGGATATGATAGACACACTAAGGAGGGGCAGATGTCTTCAACTAGCCTGCAGTAGTCAGGAACCACTCACTGGAGGAAATGAGGCCTTGTCTAAATTTTCAACACGGAGTGAGTCAGATGAAAGAGAAGAGAATGGCGTTCTAAACAGAAGGAACAACATGGTATTATATAGAGCTAGTTTGGTGTTGTTGGAGTTTAAAGGGATATGCATGGTGGTGGAGAGTAGGCTGGAGAAAGAGTGGGAGCCACAGTACAGAGGGTGAATATGATACTAGGCAAGAGGCTTCCACTTTATCCTGTGGTGAACAAGTTAAATACATCAACATACTAATGACTGATATGCCTGCAGCTATACCACTGTGGTGTTGGATCCCATCTGATCTCTGAAGCTAAGCAGGGTCAAACCTGCTTAGTACTTGGACGGGAGACTGCCTGGGA
The DNA here is from genome assembly GCA_007922755.1 of Pedetes capensis. NCBI lineage: Eukaryota > Metazoa > Chordata > Mammalia > Rodentia > Pedetidae > Pedetes > Pedetes capensis. The sequence goes on from VMDO01018888.1 coordinate 11,409, forward strand.
ACACCAGGTGATGTAGGCTTGGGAGAAGGACCCAGCAACCCACTCCCCAAAAAGCAATCAGCCATTGAAAACCCTATGAATAGCAGAGAAGCACTGACAACAGTGTTTCTTCTGTTGCACATAGGGTTGCTATGAGTCGAACACCAGCTCGAGGGCACCTCACAATGACAGATATGGTCAGGTTGGCATTTTAAATATTTGGGGATAATTCTAAGGGATTCATGACCAGAGGTTCTCTTAGTAGATCAGATGAGCAGTTATGAGGTCCTAGACCAAGGAAGTTTTTGAAAATGATAGTAGCATAGGCTCTAGAGCCAGGTCGTGTGGGTTTAAACCCTTGCTCCCTTCTGAATTAGCTTGCTGATCTAAGTCAAATTACATTATCTCTTTGAATTCCCATCTCCTCTCTTATGATGTAGGAACAGTAATAATACCCACTTCATAGTGTTGTTGTTGTTGTTAGGTACCATCAAGTCATGCCCAACTCATAGCGACCCTTATAGGGTTTTCAATGGCTGATTGTTTCAGGATTGCCTCGGGCATGGATTGCCACGTCCTTCTCCCATTTTTGCTGTGCTGGAAATTGAACTCAGGATCTCAGAGACTGTAGAGCTGTCCTCTACCAACGGGGTAAATGTCCCTCATAGTGTTGTTGAGAGGATTTAATTAAGTAATTCATGTAGAGCCCCTAGAAGAGTGCCTAGCACAAATGCTTAAGTAATGTCAGCTTTTATATATCATTATAGAAGTGATGCAGAAGACAGAGTAATAGGAGAAAAGTAAGGAAATATCACGTGTTGCCCTTAGGGCAAAATCGGGATGTACATATATAGATATACTCACAAAAATTATATGCAAGTAGAATGGAGACCATTGCTGGGGAGGGAAGGGATGCAGGAGGAGGGCTATGAAAGGGTAAGGGAGGAGGTTAATGTGGGCAATGTACAATGAAATGCCTGTATGGAAATGTCATAATGAGACCCGTTAAGTTGTATGTTAAAAATTACCAATACAATAAGGTTACTGGGGAAAAAAAAGAAAGAGTGAGAAGCTGGGAGCGGTGACACATACCTGTAATCCCAGCTACTCAGGAGGCTGAAGCAGGAGGCTTGCAGTTTCTAGGCCAGAGGAAGCCTGCTCAGCTTATTAAGATCTCGCCTCAAAATAAAAAATGGAAAAGGGACTGAGGGTGCAGCTCAGTGGTAGAACACTTAGCTAGCATGTGCGAGGCCCTGAGGTTAGCTCCCTAGTACTGCAAAAACAAAAGAAAACAAAACAAAAGGAAATAGATTAGATCTTGTACCAGCTTTCACAAAGTTTGTGTATTATTTTGCAGAATAAACAATACTAGTGTGTCTGTGTATATGCGTGCTAGGGGTTGAACCCAAGTCCTTGTACATACTAAGCCAGTGCTCTACTCCTGAGGTGTACCCCAGCTCCAGGCCCAGCAATACTGTTTTTGGTTTTTTGAATCAGAATGTTGTTATGTAGCCCAGGCTGGGCTCAAATTCATGATCCTTCTGTCTCCTGCATACTGGGATTACAGGCTTTAGTCACCACACCTGGCTAACAATGCTATTTTTATTTATTTTGTGAGCCAGGCATGGTGGCACATATCTGTAATCCCGTACTCAGTAGAGCAAGGTAGGAGAGGCAGAAGGATCATCAGCTTGAGGCTAGCCTGGACTATATAGTGAGACCCTAGCAAAAAAACCAAAATGAAAAAAACCCAAAACTTTTATAATTTTCTTTGTACTTGCAACTTTTTTATAAATTTGAGATTGTTTCAAATATGATATACTAAAAATGACTTATAAATTATATACAAACATATTTAGTGTTATTAATGTGGGTAACAGTACTTCTTTTGGACTTTTATTTTTTTGCAGTCCTGGGGTATTGAACCCACATACTTTGCAAGCACTCTACCACTGGGCTGCACCCCCAGCCCCCTTTTTTATTTTTTACCTTGAGACAAGGTCTCACTAAATTACACAGACTGCCTCTGGCCTTGAACCTGCGATCTTCCTATCTCCACCTCCCAAGTTGTTGAGATTACAGGCATGCACCACTGTGCCTGGCTTTTTGGACATATTAACAGGACAGGATAATTACTTTACTTTGATTGATTTACTTTATAATTTTCTGTTGATACAACAGGGCCTACACCCTAGAATAATAGCTGAAGGATTTGAAGCTGCAAAGATAAAAGCACTTGAGGTTTTGGAGGAAATTAAAGTGAAAAAGGAGATGAAAAGAGAAATCCTCTTAGAAGTTGCTAGAACATCTCTACGAACAAAAGTTTATCCTGAACTGGCTGATGTGTTAACAGAGGTATGTGATTAAATGCATTCAGAATGAGTATAGTCAAACACATGATGATATTTTTCTTTCTCTTATAAGATAGCAAGTATTGCATATGATTTTTTGAGGGTAAAACAAAGTAAGAAGACAAGCATTTATAGGCTTGTCCATAGACAAGATTTGATTGGTCAGAACAGGTAAACTTTTCTAAGATATAGTGGGTTTTACTTTTTATTTATTTATTTTTTTGCTTTTTTATATTTTAGGGTGGCTATATTTTAGCTGGGGCTGGAATTTAGCTCAATTGGAAGAGTGCTGCTTTGCAGTCTCTGAGGTCCCGAGTTTGCATCCCAGCACCACAAAAATGGGAGAAGGACATCATAATCTCCTCCCGAGGCAATCCCGAAACAATCAGCCATTGAAAGACTATAAGTAGGACATGACTCTATGGGCACCTAACAACAACAACAACAACAACAACAACAACAACATCTTAGCTCCTCACTTCCATAACCAGTTATTTTTATACTCTTTTTGATCTATGTGATAAGATGTGTTCTGTATCTTAAATTGCATATCCCTGGGATTTGTGGCAGAATGAATGGGACATATCTTTTTGGAGTACCAATTTTCTTAATAATTTTGAAGAAAAGTATTATTTTCACATTGAAACAAGCACATATGCTATGTTATGGTATGACATGGAAACTTTTTGTGATAAAACATGGGACCTAAAAAGTATATGCTATTATAACCAGCAAATTTGAGTTCTTTTCTTAGATGACATTCTCTTCTTTCCATTAATGTGTCCTTTGGTAGAAAAGTTTGGGTAGTGTTGGTGTAGTAGAAGGCAGTGGTGTGGCAAATAAAGAGACCTGAATTCTTGTCCATGTTCTGCCACTGTTACATCTTATTTTAAAACCATAACTACTTAAGTTCTTATCTCAGTTTCCTTATCTATAAAATAAAGGGTTTAGACCTGATGATCTCAAAAGTTCCTTTAGGCTCTAAAGTATTCATTGGTATTGTTTTTTTGTTTGTCCTTATTGAAGTGGCACTTGTTGGCTTGCTTTATGTTTTGAAGCTTGAAGCCCTTTACCTCTTCAGTCTGGTGATAGGTTACTTGAGCCAGTGGTTCCTTTTCATAGTCCAAATAATTTACTCATTCACTTCTCTTTCAGGCTGTGGTGGATTCTGTTTTGGCTATTAGAAGACCAGGATACCCTATTGATCTATTTATGGTGGAAGTCATGGAGATGAAGCATAAATCTGAAACAGATACACAGTAAATTGCATAAACTTTGGCAACACATAGGTTCTAAAATATTTGGTTTTCCTCAAATGTTTTTTCATTAATTTCATGAGTTACTTATTCAACATCAATCTATTTATTCCACCTATATTAATTGGGTACCTACCATGAACTAGTCACTTCCTAGGTGCTAGAAGGAAAAGTAAACAAAATAATTTCTTTCCTTAAAAAGCTTATGTTTCTAATTGTGCTAGATAGCAAAAAAAAAAATAATAATCATGTATGTGATTTTATATTCTGATAAGAAACTAATTACATTCTGATAAGAAACTAAATTACAGAGCTAAGAGGTCTCTGAAGAAATAAGGGAGCTAGCTATGTGCCTGTCTGGAAGAAGAGGGTTCTAAGCAGAGAGAATAATGGTTGAAAGGGCCTTGAGGCAGAAGTGTGCTTGGAGTGATCAAGTATGTCTGGAACACAGATGAGAGGAAAAAGTAGTAGATAAGGTAGAGAGATGGGCTGGGATTTAGCTCAGTTGGTAGAGCGCTGCGCTTCAGTCTCTGAGGACCCGAGTTCAATTCCCAGTACTGCAAAAATGGGAGAAGGGCCTTGCAATACACTCCCAAGGCAATCCCAAAACAGCCAGCCAATGAAAACCCTATGAGGGTCTCTATGAGTCGGATACCGACTCGATGGCACCTAACAACAACAACAAGGTAGAGAGGGAAGAGGGACCCTGTTGACTTTGGATTTAACTTTGTAAACTTTTTATTACGAAAAATCCTAAACATATATAAATATAGAACAGAGTAGGGAATACCCATGTGCCTACTACTTTATCACTTTTCAATATATCTTATTTTAATTCTTCTCTTTCTTCTTCCTCCTAATTTAGATTTTTTTTTTGTTTGCTTTTTATTTTTTGAGACAGAGTATTGCTAGACTGGTCTTGAACTCAAGATCCTTCTCCCTCTGACTCCTGAGTGCTAGGACTAACCTAAATTGTAAATACTTTATTATCTATAAATAAAGATAAATTCTATCTCTCTATTACATTAGGTTGTTGTTAGGTGCCGTCAAGTCGGTATCTGACTCATAGTGACCCTCTGTACAACAGGGGAAACACTATTGTCAGTGCTTCTCTGCTGTTTATAGGGTTTTCAATGGCAGATTGATTTTGGGGAGGGGGTTTCCAGGTCCTTCTCCCAAGCCTACAGCACCTGGTGTTCCCAGCCGGTCTCCCATCCAGGTACTAATCAGGCCCGACCCTGCTTAGCTTCCGAGATCTGACAGGATCGGATTCCACAGGGCTATGGCTGCAGGCCTCTATTACATAATATAGCTATAAAACATTATCACATTTAAAAACTAATACTAACTCATTAATACCATCACCTATTCAATTCATATTTCCATTTTAATAGTTGTCTGATTTTTCCAGTTAGTTTTGTTTGGATTAGGATCCAAACATGGTCTACATACTGTATGTGGTTGATATCTTTTCAATCTGTTAATTTGTAGGTTCTCTCTTCCTGTCATTGTTTTTTAGTTTGATAATTATTTGAAGAAATCCAGTTACTTGTCTTGAAAACTTTAGTGGGAAGAGTTTTGATTATGCATTTTTTCTTGGAAGGTCTAGTTAGGTTTTCTACATGTTTTCTGAATCATTTTATTAAGTATTGTTTTCTAGGAATTTGTCCATTTTGTCTAAATTTTCAAAAATTTTTTGGCACAAAATGTTGCTAAGGATCCTGTTTGCAGGGTCTCCAGTGATAGTCCCATTTCTTTTCTGGTGTTATCTATGCATGCCTACATTTGTCTGTCTGCCTGCTTGCCTGGCTTCCTCTCTCCTTCCTTTCTTACTTCTTTTCCCTCCTTTCCCTCCCTTCCTTCCCTCCCTCCCTCTCTCCTTCCTTCCTTCCTTTCTTTCTTGTTTTCCAGTGTTTTTGTTTCATAGTATCTTTCTCTTTATTATTTAACTTCTTTTACTATTTTGTGATGGGGGACTTTTTTGCTTCTGTCTTATTGAGATAGCTACTTAGGTCATTAATTTTCAGGTTTCTGTTTTTGTAAAGCAATATTTAAGGCTTTAAATTTTCCTCAGAGTGTTATTTAGTTGCATCCCTCAAATTCTGATATGTAGTTTTATCATTTGCTTATTTGTTTTTGAGATAGGGTCTCTCTATGTAGCCCAGGCTGGTTTCAGACTTAATTCTTAGCCCAGGTTGGCCTCAGACTCATGATCCTTTTATCATTTTTATTCCATCTAAAATGTTTTCTAAGTTGCATAGAAGTATATTTCTTAATTTAAATATATATGGGAAATTTTTGTTATGTTATCTATTTCTAGTTTAATTATATTGTGGTCAGAGAATATGTTCTATGGGATTTAATTGCTTTGAAATTTGTTGAGATTTGCTTTATAGTCAATAGTATAGCCAATTTTTAAAAATATTTTTATGTAGTTGTAAAGATTGTATACTGCAATTGCTTAGGTACAGTTCCTCCCTCTCTCTCTCTCTCTCTCTCTCTCTCTCTATATATATATATATATATATATATGTATGTGTATATATATATATATATATATATATATATATACATACACATACATACACACACGTATATATCTCCATTTGGATAAAGGGGATCAGGCTTGTTAATACTCTTATTTAGACCTTTTATATCCTTATTGATGTTTTGACTGCTTATTCTGCCAATTACTGAAAGACATGTTAATATCTTTCAGTATTATCATGAAATTGTTTATAGTTTCTTTTACTTTTGACAGTTTTGCTTTATATATTTTGAGACTTATCTTGGGCTGGGGATGTGGCTTAGCCATAAAGTACTTGCCTAGCATGTGCAAGGCCTTGGGTTCCTTCCCTTAGGGGGAAAACAGTTGTCTCATTAAATGCATGCAGTTTTTTAAAACAGTATATTTTCCTTGTTGTTAGGTGTGATTAAGTCCGGTCTGACTATAGCAAACCTATGTATAACAGAAGGGAACAATCCCCATCACTGTGCCATGCCCTGCACTATGTCAGTACTTATCTGCTATTCTTAGGGTTTTCTTTTTTTTTAATTGGAAATTTTTAATGTACACCTTAATGTGATTCATTCTGACATGCTTTTCATTGTGACATTTCCATATATGCATTTTGATGTACATTATTCATATGTTCCCCCTTACTGCTTCCCCCCCTCCCCATCTAAGTCTTCTCTATCTTTTACTTGGTAATATTTTTCTATATGTCCTTGGGTTCCAGTTCTGTTTAAGATAGAAACTTTTCCTGTAGTTATCTTTGTTTTTATCTTGTTAGAACAATTGCATGCATTTTCTAGACCATTTATATTGACATCATTCTTATCTTTTTTCCCCCTTTTATTTTGATCTGACCTTTGAAGAGGATTTTTCTTTCTTATAATTTTGATTCAACTCCCACATATGAGTGAGAACATGTGGTGTTTCTCTTTCTGAGCTTGTGTTCGTTCACTTAAAATAATTTTCTCAAAAAAAAATAATAATTTTCTCTAATTCCATCCATTTTGCTGTGAATGACCTTATTTCATTTTTCTTGATTGCTGAGTAGTATTCCATTGTGTATACGTACCATAGATTTTTTTTTATCCATTCTTCTGTTGAAGGGCACTTTGGTTGATTCCATATCCTTGCTATTGTGAAAAGTGCTGCATTGAACATGGAGATGCAGGTGTCTCGGTGGTATGATGACCCATCTCCCTTTGGGCAAATTCCCAATAGTGTTAAAGCTGGGTCATATGGTAGATCTATTTTTAGTTTTTTAAGGTACCTCCATATTGATTTCCACAGTGGTTGGACCAACTTACAGCTCCACCAACAATGTAAGAGTGTTCCCTTTTCCCCCCCACCTTGCCAGCATTTTTTCTTATTTGTTTTATAATCTTGGCCATTCTTTCTGGTTTAAGGTGAAATCTCAGATTCTTAGGGTTTTCAATAGCTGATTGTATTGGGATTGTTTGAAGAGTGGGTTGCCAGGTCCTTCTCTTGTTTTTGTGGTGCTGGGGATTGAACCCGAGGTCTCAGAAAGTGCAGAGCATCACTCTATTAACTAAAAGGAAGACATACTGAAGTAAAGGAACTAAATAGAAGATTTCAAAGGGTAGCTCAAGAAGACAAAATTGATTATTATAATGACATGTGTAAAGAGCTGGAGATAGAAAACCAGAAGGGAAGAACATGCTCTGTTTTTCTCAAGCTTAAGGAATTGAATAAAAACTTCAAGCCTCAAGTGGCAATAGTGAAGGATTCTACAGGGAAAATATTAAACAATGCAGGAAATATCAAAAGAAGATGGAAGGAATACACAGAATCATTATTCCAAAAATGAATTAGTGGATGGCCAACAATTTCAAGAGGTTGCATATGATCAGAAACCAATGGTGCTGAGGGAAGAAGTGGAATTGCCTTAAAGGGATTGGCAAAACACAAGGCTCCAGGAATTGATAGAATACCAATAGAGATGTTTCAACAAACAGAGGCAGCACTAGAGGTGCTAACTTGTTTATGCCAAGAGATTTGGTCTAGTAATTCTTTACTATCTTATAGCTCTCTAATGTTGTTAAATTTTGAAGGGCATTTTTAGTTGTTTTGGGGAGTAGGGTTGGTCCAAATTAGCCTACCATTACTGAGGACAGCAAGTTCCTGCTTTATGTTTTAGAAGAATATTTGTGGTGATTGGCAAATACACTATAGAGTAAGTTGGAAAGTAAGGGAGGGGGAAAAAGGAAGAAACAGATTAGTCAGGAATCTGTTGCGATAGTTCAGGTGAGAAATGAAAATCATTTAGATTGGGGTATACTTAGAAGGAAGGGCTAATAGAATATGGTGATGGTCTGGCTTGGAATGGCACAGGAGGAGCAGTTAAGGCTATTTCTTGGGTGTTTGCATGATCAGCTGGAAAAGTGGAGGTGCTATTTCTTGGGATGAAGAGGGAGCGAATCAAGTTTTCAGAAATAAGTCAAGAGTTCATTTTTGGGAATATTATACTTGAGATGCCTATTTGGCATCCTATGGAGATTTTGAGTAGGAAGTTGGCAAGATGTGTCTGGAGTTCAGAGAAAAGATCAGGACTTGAAAAATATATGTGAGAATCATCAGTATATAGATAACTTAGAGCCATGAAAATGAATGAGGTCATCTGAGAAGAGAATATAAATAGAGAAAAGAGGAAGTTTAAAGATTGAACCTAGGGAACTCCAATGTTTAGAGTTTGAAAAGATGAAGATTCATCAAAAGAGTCAATGAAGTAAGAAACCAAAGAGAGAATAGTGCCCTAGAAGCCAAGAGCAGACAGTGTCTCAAGAAGGAGAGAATAGCTGGGTGCCACAGCACACACCTGTATTCCCAGCAACTAGGGAGGCTGAAGCAAAAGGATCTCAAGTTCAAGGCCAGAGACAGCCTGTGCAACTTAGTAATACCCTGTCTCAAAAAATAAGAAAGGGGCTTAGGGTGCAGATCAATGGGAGAGCACTTGCCTAGCAAGGCCCTAGGGTTAATTCCCCAGTACTGGGGTCAGGGGAAGGGGAGAATAATCAGCTTTGTCATATGCTGCTGAAAGTTTAAGTACATTGGTGTGAGTACATTGTTGTGATCATTATATTTGGAAAAGAGTTTTTTAATTTTTTAAATGAGAGCCAATTCAGTAAAAGGGTAGAAATGAAGGTCAGTTTTAGGATGAACTCAAGAGAAAATAGTAAGGGAAGAGTAGAAAATGCATATGTGGACAAGAGGAGTTTAGCTGTAAAGGGGAACAGAGATATGAGGATGCCATTCACTGTTAGAAGGGAATATAGGAGGGGAATAACAAAGAAGAATTCTTTGTTTTAAAAATGGGAATTATAGCAAATTTGTATGCTGATGAGGATGTTCCTGTAGGAAAGAAAAATTAATGTGGGAGACAATGCAGAAAAAAAGAGGAAATGGATTTCAGTATAGAGGGGTTAAACATAGTTTATTCATAGCACTAGGATGTTCAGGTTCAAGTGCTTGGGATTGGTAGAGGTAGTGATGAGACAGTGTTTCTGTTTTTGCAAAGAATCAAGGTCATTTGATAGGAGGAGAAAGGAAACACAAAGGAGGCTTTTCAAGCAAAGAATACTGAACATATAGTTTCTTCTAGATAAAATATCTACATATTCAGTTAGAAGTTGGACTAATCTAGTTAGATTAAAATTTTAAACTATTTAACAATGTATTTCTTTAATGTCTATTAGCTATACATTAGCTGCATAAGAATCTTAAATAGGAAAACTATCCCCTAAATGTATGTAAATGACTTTTACAGGATTATAAAAATATTTACTCTAGAAAGAACATTTGGAAAACAGAGAAAAAGCCTGTCCCATCATTTGTATTTCTACCATCCAAACCTAACTCTACTCTTAGCGTTTTTACATTTTTAAAATTTCCTTCCTCCCTTCCTTTCCTTCCTTCCTTCCTTCCTTCCTTCCTTCCTTCCTTCCTTCCTCCCTCCCTCCCTCCCTCCCTCCCTTCCTTCCTTCCTTTCTTCCCCCCTCTCTCCCTCCCTTCTTCCCTCTCTCCCTCTCTTCCCTCCCTCCCATCCTTCCCTTCCCTCTTTTTGTGGTAGGGATCAAAGAATGCAGGGTTTTGGGTTTTGAGCTTTGAGTATGTTAGACAGGTGCTCTACCAACCGAACTCCATTCCTAGCTCTGGTTTTTCTTTTTAAAGTCAAGATACTTTGTTTTTACAAAAGAATAATTACAATTATGCTCAATATGCAATTTGTTATTCTGTGCTTATTAGTTAGCCCTGTAAATATTTTTCCATGTTATTACATAGTTTTCATGACCATCAAATAGTTGGGTCATTATTTTCTGAATAATTTCCTATTGTTGGACATTTAGATTAACAATCCTTAGGTCTATATAATTATTTCAAACAAATGTTTCTAAGAAATTCATTGTGTGGTTACCTTTCATTGTTTGATCAGCTGTTTTGTGTTTTTGAACCATACAACTTAGAGAATAATTCTGATTTGACTTTTCATTGTGACTTCACAGTCACACTGTGACTGTGATTCTCTTTCCTAATTGTAGTAATTATATGTTAGATTTGAAGTTAGTACAAGGAAACAATGTGTGCCCTGGGTATAATTTGCTCCAATATTGGGTATAATTCTAATTTTAGAGCATATATTCAAAGTAAGAAGCATTACATATTTTAATAGGTTGATCCGAGGATTAGTTTTGGATCATGGTGCACGTCATCCAGACATGAAGAAACAAGTAGAAGATGCATTTATCCTTACTTGCAACGTATCACTAGAATATGAAAAAACGTATGTGTTGGTTTCTCTTTATAATTTTTGAAATTATTTTTTTCTTAAAAGTGTTTTTTAATTTTTTTCTACTCCAAGATGTTTAGTATAGACTCCTTATATCTTTTCCTTTCTTCTCCGTCTTTATTAGTTTTTTTTTATTAGTTTATTTTTTGAAACATGGTCTCATTACATAGTCTAAGCTGGCCTTGAACTTTTCAGTCTTCCTGCCCAGCCTTCTGAGTGTTGGGACTATAAACATGTGCTACCATTCCTGACTTGCCACCATGTTATTAATCTTTGTTTTCTTGCAGTTCTGGGGAGCAAACCTAGGACCTTGTGTGTACTAGGCAAGCATTCCACCACTGAGCTACATCCCTAGTTCTTTGTTTTTATTAATTTTTTAGAGAGGTGAGCTCTGGTTTCTTTTATAAGACTGCAGAAGAGAAAGAGAAATTGGTAAAAGCTGAAAGAAAATTTATTGAAGATAGAGTACAGAAAATAATAGACCTAAAAGACAAAGTCTGTGCTAACTCCAATAAAGGATTTGTTGTCATTAATCAAAAGGTGAGAAAGAAAGCTTAAATATTAATTATTTGTAGATGTTCTTCAGCATTTATTAAAATGTGGTCTATGGACCCTGAGGCGTCTCTAAGACTCTTTGAAGGAGTTTGAATAATAATATTTTCATATGAATAACAATGCCTTTTACACTGTGTTGACCTTTGCAATGATGGTGCAAGAGCTATAGGGGGTAAAATTGCTGGCATCTTAGTACAAATCAAGAGAGTAGCATCAAACTATGCTTATCATAGCCTTTCTTGCCATATCACCACGCACTTACAGACAGAAAGCCAGTTTCACTTAAGAATGTCTTCATGAAGTGGTAAAACTTATTAATTTTATTAAAATTTGATCCTTATGTATCCTTTTATAACTTTGTGTGATAAAATATAAAGTATACATGAAATACATCTGGCACATACCAAAACATGAAAGGGAATCTTGAAGGAAAGCCTTTGTGTGAGCTAAAGTATCCACTTTTCTTTCCATGGAAAGGCATTTTTACTTGAACAAATGATCAGCAAATTATGGTTATTTCTATTTGGGTATATGGTAAATTTTTCTGAAAAATTAACAAATCAATCCTATCATCTCAGGAAAGACACCTGACAGTATTTGTTGCTAGTGGTAACTTTTGAGTCTTAACTCAGTGAACCAATATTTTCTAAATGACTAAAGAATGCATGATATTATAAAAGTATGCATGGAGAAATAACCCACTTAAAGTATAAGATTAAAGGATTTTAATGGGAGAGAGTCTGAAAATGTTCAGTGATGGTTTCATATTCCACATTGAAATTAATCTTTTGAGAAATATTACTTGTTGAGTTTTGGTATATATGTAGTAGTAGAGAAGAGTACACACAGTTATCTGAAGAAGCTATTAAAATGTTCTTCCTTTTCCAATATTTATATCGGGCCCGATTTTCTTCATATATTTGAACCAAAACAACTTGTCATACCAAATTGAGTACAGAAGCAGAAATGAGAATCTACCTATCTTCTGTTTAGACAGGCATTAAAGAACTTTACAAAAATATAAGTCACTCTTCTATATATTTTTGTTTTGGAAAGTATATTAAATTTTTATTTAAAATGTTATTTTTGTTAACATAAATGGGTTTATTATTTATTTAAATGAATTGATTTTTAAATGTCTGCTTTAATTTATAATATAAACATAGGTAAAACTCACATAAACAGAAGCTCTTTGGATTCTTTTTTTTTTTTTTTTTCAGTACAGGGGGTTGAACCCAGGGCCTTGAGCTTGCATGCTTTGCAAGTACTGGACCACTGTGCTGCACCCCCAGCCCATTTTTTTTTTTTTTTTTTTTTTTTTTTTTTTACTTTTTGAGACAGAGTCTTGCTAAGTTACACAGACTACCTCTGATCTCGAACTTGCAATCCGCCTGCTTCTGCCTCCTGCCTCCCAACCTGCTGGGATTACAGGCATATACCACTGCGCCCAGCTTTGATTCTTCATTATTTTTAAGAGTGCAAAGTAGTGCTGAGAGTAAAATGTTTGAGAAATGCTAGTTTAAATTTGTTATGACTAAAGTTGTAGATCAGTGGTAGCGAACTTGCCTAAGTTCAATCCATAGCATACCAAAAACAAAAAATAAAAACACATTTATAACTTACATTTAATTTGATTATAGGGAATTGATCCATTTTCCTTAGATATGCTTGCAAAACATGGAATAGTAGCTCTTCGCAGAGCAAAAAGAAGAAATATGGAAAGGTAAACTTGAAAATTATGTATCCTAAGTTTTTTTAACATATTAAATTGAAATTATCCTATATATATATATTCCTTTTAGCTCATAAATGTTGTTGAACAAAACAGTAGTGCACAAATTCCAAATTTTGTTCTTAATTTCAGTAAATAATTGAACAATCAGAAATCAAGGTTGTTAACTTCAGAACTTTGTTAACATACAAGGAAAGCATTCATCCTTTTAAAACAATATAATATTGCATGATCTCACATGTGGAATCTAAAAATATTGAACTTGTAAAAATAGGAGATTGATAATTACTAGGGGCTGGGACACGGGGGTGAAGAGAAACTTGAGAGGTTTGGGTCAAAGGATACTAAATTTCTGTTAGATAGGAAGGACTACAGTTAATAACAATACATTGTATTGTTCACAAATTCTAAGAGAATGGATTTTAAGTGTTTTTGCTACAAAATGACTATGAGAGGTAATGTATGTTAATTAGCTTGAGTTAGCCATTACACAGTATATATGTATTTCATATCATGTTGTACCTGAAAATATATACAATTTTGTCAACTAAAAAATACAAAGCTCCCCCAACAATATAATACAGCTCAATACAGTGTTCTGTGTTAGCTATCTTTTCATCTTTAAGAAGTTAGCCTTTATGTTTTCCATAACCAAAGCTAAGGTGATATATATATATACACATATACATATACATATAATTTCAGACTCTGTCTTGCTTGTGGTGGAATAGCTGTGAATTCCTTTGAAGACCTCAATGCAGATTGCTTGGGACATGCTGGCCTTGTATTTGAGTATACATTAGTGAGTATTTCTGTGAATAGTGATTATTAAGTGAACATTAAAGCCCTTTTCTTGTTACAAAAACACCTACTTTTAATTCACATTTTGCATTTTGAGGTCTGACTAGTATACAAGACACGTTATTTACTTAAATGTTTGTTAAGAGTTCAAATATAACTTAAGTACTTTTTTTTTTTTAGACAGTGTTGCACTGTGTAACCTAGGTTGGCCTAGAACTTGCAATTGTCCTGCCTCAGCCTCCTGAGTATTGGGATAACATAACTACTTCTTTATTTTTGTCTGGATTGGAGGTTGAACGTAGGGCATTGCACATGGTAGGCAAGTATTCTACTGCTTAGTGGTACCCACAGCCCCTTTTTTATTTTGACACAAGGTCTCATTAAGTTATGTAGGCTGCCTCTGACCTGGAAGTCATGATCCTTCTGCTTCAGGTTATGGGTGTGTGCCACAGTGCCTGACAACTAAACTACTTTTAAGCATATCTTTAATTATGTTTGATAAGAAAAATTCATGTGAAGATTGGGTTCTAATATAAACTAGGTTTGGAGCTGGGTGTGGTGGTACACATCTGTAATTCCATTGACTCAGAGGCTGAGGTAAGAGGATCATGAGTTCAAGGCCAGAGACAGTCTGTGTAATTTAGCAAGACTCCCTGTTTTTAAAAAGTAAAACAAAATAAAAAAATAAATAAAGGGCTTGGGGAAGCCATTCAGTGGTAAAGCACTTGCCTAGCATGTGCGAGAACCTAGCTTCAACTTCCCAGTACTGCAAAACAAAAACAAAAACAAAAAAACCCAGAAAACAAAAATTAGGTTGGATTTCATAATGACATTGAATATTAAAATTGTATCTCCTCCTCCTCCTCCTCCTCCTCCTCCTCCTTTTATTTAATGTGTATGATGCTGGCGATCAAGCCTAGGGTCTCACTTACTGTAGGCAAGTGCACTACCACTAAGCTACATCCTCATCCTCAGTCTGTCTTCTGTGTCATCCTTTAGGGTGAAGAAAAATTCACTTTTATTGAGGATTGTGTTAACCCTCGCTCTGTCACATTGTTAGTCAGAGGACCAAATAAGCATACTCTCACGCAAATCAAGGATGCTATAAGAGATGGACTTCGTGCCATCAAAAATGCCATCGAAGATGGTAAGCACTTTATGGTGGATATGAGCCTCACATATTCTTTAAGTAATAATAAGTCTGCTTGGTATTTGTATGTCTACTTGGTATGGTGTGTATGGTATTTTTAGAAGATATGATTACTATTCTCCTATTTTACTTTGGACAATTTGCAGTTTGGATTGTAAAGATTTTGTATTTGGGATATTCTTAATCATATGCTACCCTCTTAATTAATTCCTGTTTATGAAAAAGCACTCAACCAGGTATGGTGGCTAATACCTGTAATCCCAGCAACTGGGGAGGCGCAGCAGGAGGATCACAGGTTCAAAGCCAGAGGCAGCCTGCATAACTTGGTGAGACCCTGTCTCAAGATAAAAATTTAAAAATGGGCTGAGAGTACAGCTCAATGGTACAGCATTTGTAAAGCATGTGTGGGTACTTGGGTTCAAACCCACATATTGCCCAAAAAAAAAGCACTTAATTTAATGGTATAGCATCATTTTATATTTTTAGGGATTTGTTTTTAAAATCATGAAAAAGCTTTTATGGCCCAGAACTCATTCTGTTACCTCATATACAGTATAATTTTAGGAAAGATTAGGAAGAAATATTAACATTTATTATTATGATTTATAACCAACTTCTTTCTAAAAGGAATTGGGGTAGATCATTCAATAAAAGCATACATTTAAATAGAAAAATAGATACATTAAAAGATATTCAACATCATCAGTCATTAGGAAAACGACAATCAAAAAGATACCATTTTACATCCACTAGGATGGCTATAATAAAAACGCTGATCATCAATAACTTTTGGCAAGGATGTGGAGACCCTGGAGCCCTAATTCACTGTGGGTGGGAACTACTGGAAAATAATTAGGTAGTTCCTCAAAAAGCTAAATATAGAGTTACTATGTTGTTGTTAGATGCCCTCAAGCTGGGTCCAACTCCTAGCAACCCTATGTATAACAGAACAAAACACCACCCAACACAGTGCCATACTTGGCACTATTGTCAGTGTTTTTCTGCTATTCATAGGATTTTCAATGGGTGGGCTGCCAGGTCCTTCTTCTAAGCCTGCAGCACCTAGTATTCCCAGGTGGTGTCCCATCCAAGTACTAGCCACGCCAGACCCTGCTTAGCTTCTAAGATCTGATGAGATCAGATGCCAGGGTGGTATAGCAGCAAATCTACTCTTAGGTGTATATACAAGAGTTGAAAACATATGTCCACACAAAAATATATTCACAAATGTTCATAGCAGCATTATTAATAATAGCCAAACATATGGAAATAATCCAAATGTCCATTGGCTGATGAATAGATAAACACAATGTGATATTTCTGTATGATAGAGTGTTTTTGGACCACAAAAGGAATAAAGTACTGATATACTATATCTTAAAACATGGATGAACCTTGAAAACATGCTAAGTCAAAGGATACAGATACAGTCAAGCACAGTGGTGCACGCCTGCAATCTCAGCGGCTCCGGAAGTGGAGGCCGGAGGATCGCAAGTTCAAGACCAGAGGCAGTCTGTGTAACTTAGTGGGACCATGTCTCAAAAAGTGAAAAAATTGGCTGGAGGCAGCAGCGCAGTGGTCCAGCACTTGCAAAGCATTCAAGCATAAGGCCCTGGGTTCAGACCCCAGTACCAAAAAAACAAAACAAACAAACAAACAAAAAAACAGGAAAAACAAATTCATATAGCCAAAATGTAGATTAGTGATTGACAAGTGCTAGGGGAAGGAGAGAATAGGGAGTGACTGCCAGTGGGCACAGGGCTTTTTGAAGGGTGGGTGAAAATGTTTTGGAATTAGATAGTGGTGAAGGTTCCACACCTTATAAATACGCTAAAAGAAAACATGAAAAAGCCAGGTTTGGTGGTACATGCCTTTATTCCCAGCACTCAGGAGGCTGAGGCAGGATGATCAGGAGGCCAGCCTGTTACAGAAATAAAAAACAAACAACAAAGCAAAAAAAAAACCCAATCAAACAACAACAACAAAAAACCCCAAACAAACTGAAAAGTACAACTTTAAAAGTTTGAATTTTATGGTTTGTGAATTACACATATAAAGTGAACATTATAAATAATGGATGGGTTTATCTGACAAGCGAAAACATAGATGTGAAATAATGATGAAGTAAAGATTGGAGTGGAAAATTAGAACCTAGGGAGAAGAATATAAATAATAGTAAGTATAATAATCACTACTGCTATTTTTACTAAGAAATATGATCAGTTACATAGAGTTCATTATTGCAAAGAAGAAAATGTATCAGTTCCTTAGTAGAAATAATGTGGGACTTTATATAAGGGTCATTCCCTACTTTTGTTGTCACTTTTGATGCATGCTAACTGCATATTTTTTTTCAGGATTAACATGTGATATAGACTGTAGCCTTTGATGGTTCTATCTGATTCTTAGAATTTAGAATACATAAAAGAATGAATAGACTACTACTTTTGTTTTTATTACTTAAATCACTTAAGCTTTTTAAAGAGAATTTTATTAAGATATAATTGGCATAATGAATTACACATATTTAAAGTGAAGACCACTAACCCTTACCTTAATCAGGATAATGAACATATTCATTACCCCAAAATGTTTCCTCAGTACCCACTGATAATCCTCCCCTCTTGCAATTCCCCCATGCAATTCCATCCCCAGACAACCAATGATCTGCTTTCTGTCACTGTATAGAGTTTGCATTTTCTAATATTTTATATGAGAGACTTTTGTATGTGTGTACATGTGTGTGCATGTGTGTGAGCATTTGTGGTGTCAGGAATCAAACCCTGTGCCCCATGCATTCTAGGCAACACTACCACTGAGCCATATCCCCAGCCCTCTCATTTTTTTTTTTTTTTGAGGTACTTAGTGATTGAACCCAGGATCTCACACTATTACTGCACCCCCAGCCAATTTTTCATTTTATTTTTTTTATTTTGAGACAGGGTCTGGCTAAGTTATGCAGGCTGCCTCTGGCCTTGCAATCTTCCTGCCTCACCGTCCCAAGTTACTGAGATTACAGGTATGCACTACCATGCCATCAGTCCTTTAATATTTTAAAGGAATGTATTCTTTTTTTGGTGTGGCTTCTTTTATACTGCCTAATTATTTTGAAACTCATTGGAGTTATTATGTGTATCTGTACTTGATTCTGTTTTATTCCTAAATACTTATGGTATTTCATTGTGTGAATATTCTACAGTTTATTCGTTTACCTGTTGATGGATATTTGGTTATTTGATGTTCTTGGCTATTACAAAAATGCTACTGTGAACATTTTTTTATAATTTTTTTTTTTTTTGCAGTACTTGCGGATTGAACCCAGGGCCTCATGCATGCTTTGCGAGTGCCACCACTGAGCTATACCCCAAACCCATTTTTTTTTACTTTTTATCTTGAGACAGGGTCTCACTAAATTACTCAGGCTGCCTCTGGCCTCAGACTCGAAATCTCCCTGCCTCCACCTCTCAAGTTGCTGGGATTATAGGCGTGAACCATGGTGCCTGGCCACTTTATAATCTTTTTTTAATTGGATATTTTTAATATACACCTTAATGTGATTCATTCTGACATGCTTTTCATTGTGGCATTTACATATATATGCATTTTGATGTACATTATTCATATAGGTGCCCCCTTACCTCTTGTATGCTTCCCCCCCACACCCTCCCCATCCAAGTCTTCTCTATCATTTACTTGGTAATATTTTTCTATATGTACTTGAGTTCCAGTTCTGTTTAAGATAGAAATTTTTCCTGTAGCGAACTTTGTTATTATCTTGTCAGAACAATCGCATGCATTTTCTAGACCATTTATATTGACACCATTCTTAGCTTTTTTTTTTCCGTTTTATTTTGATCCGACCTTTGAATAGGATGTTTCCTCCTTGTAATTTTGATTCAACTCCCACGTATGAGTGAGAACATGTGGTGTTTCTCTTTCTGAGCTTGGGTTCGTTCACTTAAAATAATTTTCTCTAATTCCATCCATTTTGCTGCGAATTACCTTATTTCATTTTTCTTGATTGCTGAGTAGTATTCCATTTTTATAGACATTTTTTATTAGTAACTTTTAATGTACAACTTAATGAGTTTCATTCCTTATAATTTTTTAAAGAGCATGTAGGTTCATATGGGTAAATGAGAAATGCCTAGGAATGTGATGACTGTGGTAGGTATATGTTTAACTTTTTATAAACTGCCAAACTGTGTTGCAAACTACCATTTTATACCCACTAGCTGGGGTTTAGCTTAGTTGTTAAAGTGCTGCTCTGCTGTCTCTGAGGTCCTGGGTTTGACCCTCAGCACTGCAAAAAACAGGAGAAGGACGTCAGGAGTGGAGTAGCAATCCACTCCTGAGGCAATCCTGAAACAATCAGCCATTGAAAACCCTATGAGAGTCATTATGAATCAGACATAACTCGATGGCACCTAACAACAAAGCAGTGGATGCGAGTTCCTATTGTGCTTGCCAGTACTTAATATGGTCTGTTGTGTTTTAATTTTAGCTTTCTGAATATTAAGCAAATAAATGGTGGTTTTAAGTTGTATTTTCTTAATGATTATTAATGTTGAGCACCTTTTCATGTGTTTAATTTGCTGTCTTTATATCTTTGAAGACGTTTCTCTTGAAATCTTTTGCCATTTAAAAATTGTGTTGTTTGCTTACTGTTGAGTTTGAGAATTCTTTGTATATTCTGGATTCAAGTGCCTTTTCAGATATATGTTCTGTAATTTTTTCTTCTCTATAGTTTGTTATTTGCTTAACAGTGTCTTTCAAAGAGAAGTTCTTCATTTTGAGGAAATCTAACTTATCAGTTTTTTTCTTTTATAGGTGCTTTTGGTGTGACATATAAGAAATGTATAAGAAATCTTTAACTAACCTAGGGTCACAACATTTCTCCTATTTTTTTTTTTCCTAGAAGTGTTACGGTCTTAGGTTTTTCATTTGTCTACAATTTATTTGAAGTTAATTTTTGTTTATGGTAATAACTACACATCCCAAGTTCATTTTTTTGCATATACCCAATATTCTCAAATCTAATCCACACCCTTTCAACAATTTTAGAAGGTGACAAAATCAGACACAGGTTAGAATTGCATGTGAATTGGATATGTGTGTGTGGATTAGATTCCAGAATATATATGTGATAGGTGTCAAATTATTTCAGTTCTCTTTCTTAAAAAGACTATGCTTTCACCATTGAATTGCTTTTGTACTTTTGTTAAAAATTAGTTCTGCATATTTTTATGGGTCTATTTCTATGAACTTTGTTCCATTGATTTGTCTATCATAGTGTCTTGATTATTGTAGCTTTGCAAGTCTTCAATACTGTTGATCCTTATATTTTGTTCTTTTTCAAGTTATTGTGTACGGAAAGTGCTTTACATTTTACATGAGTTTTTATTATTTTATTTTATGGCATGGGGGGTTTGAACCCAGGGCCTCATCCATATTTTGCAAGTGCTCTGCCAGTGAGATGCCCCCATAGCCCATTTTTTACTTTTTATTTTAAGACAAGATCTAAGTTACACAGGCTGCCTCTGGCCTTGAATTTCTGATCCTCCTGCCTCTGCTTCTGGAGTTGCTGGGATTACAGGTGTACGCCGCAGGACTTGGCTTCATATGAATTTTAGAATCAGCATGTCAACTTCAACCAAAAAGACTATTGAGATTTTAATTGGAATTTTATTGAATTTATGGACAAATGTAAGGAAAACTGGTAACAATATGTAGTCTTCCAACTAATGAACATTGACTATCTATCCATATATTTGGGCTTTCTTGAATTTATCTCAACAATATTTTATATTTTATAGTTTTTGTATGTGAGTCTCACACATCATTTTTTCCAATTTAGTGCATGTGTTTCATATATTTTGACACCATATTATAGGACATTTAAAAAATTTCAATTCCTTATTGTTAGTTGTGCACATATAGCAATACAGTTGATTTTTGCATATCCAGCTTCAGCATTGCTCATCTCACTCAATAGTTTGGCAGCTTTTTATGGATTTCATTGAATTGTCTGTATAAATGATCATGCTATCTGCTAATGATACTTGTAAAAGTATCTTCCTTTCCAATCTGGATGTCTTTTTTCTTATTATTTTGTGGGCTCGAACCTCCAGTAAAATGCTCAGTAAAAGTGATGAGAGTGCCTGTCCTTTCCTCTCTCTTGATCTTAGGTGAAAAGCATTGTTTTTCTCCATTACATATGATATTAGCTGTAGTTTTTAAAATCTGGTTGAGGGAGTTTTCTCTTATGCCTAGTTTGCTGAGAGTTTTAACAAGAAGAGATGTTAGATTTTTGTCAAATGCTTTTTCTGAATCTAGTGAGATCATAGGGCTTTTCTCTTTTACTTTCTAATGTAGTAAAATTACATTGATTCAAATGTTTAACAAACTTTACATTCTCAGGATAAATCCTACTTAGTTCTGTGGTAGTATGCTTTTTAAAAATGGATGAATTACACTTAAAAATTAATTTTACATTATGAAATATACATAATATATAATTTAATCAATTTTAAGAGTACAGCTTAGTAGCAATAACAGCATTTACACAGTTGTGCAGCCATTATGACCATCCATCTGCATATTTTTTCATCTTATAAAATGAAACTGTATTATTTAACAATTCCCTATTCCTTTCTCACCCTCATCCTCTTGCAACCACTGTTCTTCTTTCTGTCTCTTGAATTTGACTACTTTACGTATCTCATGAGTAGAATCACATAGTGTTTGTCCTTTTGTGTCTCACTTATTTCACTTAACATAATGTCATCCAGGTTCATCTATGGTACCTTATGCCAGAACTTTCTTCCTTTGGAAGACTAAATAATATTCTATTTGCCTGCATCCATGCCACTGTGGCATCCGATCTTGTCAGATCTCTGAAGCTAAGCAGGGTTGGCCACAGTTAGGACTTGGATGGAAGACCGCTTGGGAATACCAGATGCTGTAGGCTTGGGAGAAGGAGCCAGAAACCCACTCCCCCCAAAAAATCAGCCATTGAAAACCCTATGGATAGCAGAGAAGCACTGACAATACTGTTTTTCCTGCTGTACATAGGGTCGCTGTGAGTTGGACACTGACTCAACAGCACCTAATAACAGCAACAATAATATTCCATTGTATGTATATGCCACCTTTTTTTAATCCACCCATCTGTTGGTGGAAACTTGTGCTGCAGCTACCTTTTGGCTTTTGTGAATAATGTTTCTATATGTATTATCCTTTCTGTATATTGTTGGACTTAATTAGCTAAAATTCTGTTAAGATGTTTTACATCTAGGGCTGTGGATGTAGCTCAGTGGTAGAGTGATTGCCTAGTTTGCCTGAGGCCCTGAGTTCAATTCTCAGCCTAAAAAATATCAGTGTCTGCCGGAGGCGCACGCCTGTAATCCCAGCAGCTAGGGAGGCGGAGGCAGGAGGATCGCAAGATCGAGACCAGAGGTAGTCTGGTAAAAAAATGGGCTGGGGCACAGCTCAGTGGCCCAGCACTTGCAAAGCATGCAGGAGCGAGGCCCTGGGTTCAACACCCAGTACCGCAAAAAAATAAAAATAAAAATAAAAATAAATAAAAAAAAAATAATGCTGTCCTTGTAGACTGAGTTAGAAAGTCTTCCTGTCAAATTTTTTAAAGTGTTGAATTGTGTAGAATTAGTATTATTTCCTGCTTAACTGTTTGGCAGAGTTTGTCAATAAAGCTCTCTGATGCTGTAGTTTTCTTTATGGAAAGGCTTTTAACTACAAATTTGATCTTTTAAATAGGTACAGGGATATTGAGGTGATCTATTTTTTAGCAAGTTTTAATAGTTTGTATCTTTCAAGAATTTGTCCCCTTCATTTAAGATTATCAAACTACTGCCTGTGAGCTAAATCTGAATTGCTGCCTGTTTTTGGTAAATAAAGTTTTATTGGAATGCAGCCATACCCTTTGTCTGTGTATTGTCTGTGGCTATTTTTATACTGCAGTAATGGAGTTGAATAGTTTCAAAAGAAATAGTATAGCCCACAGAGCCTAAAATATTTATTAACTGACCTTTTGAAGAAAGTTTACCAACCTCTGATTTAAGAATTCAACTTTATTGGCATAAAGTTATTTATATTTCTTTATTCTTCTTAACATCTGTAAAATCTGTAGTAATGTAACTTTTCTCATAACATTTGTCACTTTTATTTCATTAATTTTCACTCTGATCTTTATTATTCTCATAATTCTTTTGTTTACATTTGGGTTTCATTTGCTCTTCCTTTTTGTAGTTCGTTCATTCGTTCATTCCTTCTTTTTTTCCTTCCTTCCTCCCTTCCTATCTCCCTCCCTCCCCCCCCTTTCTTTCCATTTCTCTTTCTTTCCTTCTTTTTAACCTAGGGGCTCACCCATGCTTTGCAAGCATTCTACCATTGACCTGTACCCCTAGTGCATTTTTTGCATTTTATTTGCTGCCTCCACTTTTTGAGTGGAGTTCATGGGATTACAGGCATGTACCACCACTCCTAGCCTTTTCTAGTTTCTTAAAGTGGAAACTGAGTTCATTGGTTTAAGGAGTTTTTTCTTAATATAGGTGTTTAGTGATATACATTTCTCTTTATTGCTTTAATAGCATCCCACAAATTTTGATTTGTTGTGATTTTGCAGGGGAATAGGATCAAAGGTAAGTTCTTGAAGGTACTAGTACTCTCTCTTAATCCTGGTGGTAGGAACATGGGTACATTTGTTTATTTGTACATTTATTCTTTATACCTTTCATATATAAATATCCTTTTGAGTATATTCTGTTTTTAGCAAGTAGTTTTTTTTTAAAAAAGAGTGGATGAGATATAAGGATATAATCACTTTATAGGTAAACAACTCTTTCAGCAGTCATGTTGTGAAGTGAAGCGGAGAAAGGGGATAGTAATTAAAAAATGACATGAGATAAAAGAAGCAATTTCTTTTGTGTTATTTTATTTTAAAGATAGGTGATTCCAAAGTAAGTTTACTGATTCAAACAAATCATAAACTTTATAAAACTACACAAGCAGATGTAAAAGCCATATCTAGATGTGAAAATTGATGTGTTTAACCAAATTCTTGCCTTAGAATAATATGCCCACCTAATTTTTTTCTCAGGTAGCAGTTTGGATTCTCCTTCAATACAAAAAACAAATTCTTCACTGAATCCCAAGAATTCCACAACCAAAACTCTGGCAAAATTATGTTGCTTTAAAATTTTTCAAGTCAGTGCCAGGTGCTATGATGCATGCCTGGAATCCCAGTGACTCGGGAGGCAGAGGCAGGAGGATTGCAAGTTCGAGACCAGAGGCAGCCTGTGTAATTTAGTGAGACCCCGTCTCAAAAAGTAAAAAAGGAGGCTGGGATTGCAGCTCAATGGTCCAGTACTTGCAGGGCATGCAAGTGTGAGGCCCTGGGTTAAACCCCCAGTACTGGAAAAAAAAAAAAAAAAGAATTCAAGTTAAATGTTTGCCACTATAAATTACAAATAACTACATTTTCAATGTGGGCATAGAAGAATATGATAAAGGTGAAAGAAATATCTACTTTTATTTTCTAGAGGAAAAACGATGAATTTAGCTGTTTGTAACTAGTTGTCTGTTCCACACTTAATTATTTAACTTTATAGGAAACCGGAGTAATTACTGAGCTATGCAAATTATTTGATTTCTGTATATATTTAAATGCATTTTAGATATAGGCAAGATAAAACACACTTGCATAGCTAATTGCTTTTCTCTCTCTTTTTTCCCTGTGTAACATGTCTTCCTATCAATTTTTTCCTCCAATAGGTTGTGTGGTTCCAGGGGCTGGTGCAGTTGAAATAGCAATAGCTGAAGCTCTTGTTAGGTACAAGTACAGTGTTCAAGGAAGAGCTCGTCTTGGAATCCAAGCTTTTGCTGATGCCTTACTCATTATTCCCAAGGTACAAACATGTTACTGGCCAAATAACAACTGGTTAGACCTAAACATGTTTGATTACAAATTGCCCATATTATATAACAGCAGAGAAGGAAGATGGGTATTTATTTGCATTTCCTTACAGAGTTTTCTCTGAGATATTTTACAACTCGCAGGGAAACTTTTGGGATAACATCTTAGAATCTTTTCAAGATCTTCATGAAATAGGCAAATTATCCCCTTGTGTTATTCTTTGAGCTGCAAAAGTTGAAGTAGCTTCAGAATTTTTCTTCAGAAATGGTTTATGACAAACCGGGCGTGGTGGTGCATGCCTGTAATCCCAGTGGCTTGGGAGGCTGAGGCAGGAAGATCGCAAATTCGAGACCAGAGGCAGTCTGCGTAACTTAGTGAGACCCTATCTCAAAAAGTAAAAAAATGGACTGGAGGAGGCAGCTCAGTAGTCCAGCACTTGCAAGGCCCTGGGTTCAACCCCCAGTGCCACCAAAAAAAAAAAAAAAAAAAAAAAAAAAAGAATGAAATGGCTCATGATTAACCAGTCATAATAAAAATTTAGAACTTAAAATTTAATTAGGTTTTAGGTTAGATCTGTATTTTGTTATTGGTATCCAAAATGTAATCACCGTAAACTGTGGAAAGTGAGGACTTCTGGCTGTTTAGAATTCCCAGATACTACTAGCATGCATTTGTCCTTGTCATAGTTCCTGCAAAAGGAGAAAAGCTAGATTTTTTCAATGTGGTTTCCAAAGGACAAAAAATAATCATTCCTTCCTCTTTCTCTCCTTTCCTCCTTCCCTCCCTTCTTCTCTCCCCCACCCCATGGTACTTGGAGGTGGAACTCAGGGCCTTGCACATACTTTGCAAGTGCTCTACCACTGGGTTGCTCCTGCAGCCCATTTTTAATTCTTCATCTTGAGACAGGGACTTGCTGAGTTATGTAGGCTGCTTCTGGCCTGGAACTCACAATCCTCCTGCCTCAGCTTCCTGCACTAGGATTACAGATGCGCCTGCCTCATTCCTTTCTCTTTGCCTTAATTTGGTTGTGAACTACTTAGAAATGCAGAAAAAATATTTCAAATATGCTATTACCATGCATTAAAGCATTACTAATAATTCTAGCGCCTGCAGCTGTAGCCCTGTGGCATCCGATCCCATCAGATCTGAGAAGCTAAGCAGGGTCGGGCCTGGTTAGTACCTGGATGGGAGACCGCCTGGGAACACCAGAAGCTGTAAGCTTGGGAGAAGGACCTGGCAACCCCCTCCCAAAAATCAATCTGCCATTGAAAACCCTATGAACAGCAGAGAAGCACTGACAATAGTGTTTCCCCTGTTGTAAGAGGGTCGCTATGAGTCGGATACCGACTCGACGGCACTTAACAACAACAACAACAACAACAAATAATGCTAGCAAAGTCTTTTTAAATAATTTCTATTAAAATTGTTCATAATTTGTGGGCTTTTTATGAATCAGGTATCTATTTTTTTCTTTCCCTAACGCTGCAAAGTTATTATGTAATGATCCTGTTGTTGGCACAAATTGGTATACAGTGATGGTACCTTTTCTTCATCAGCTATTGGTTTGGAAATGAGCCTGGTTTGCAGTACTGGTGTCTCAATTCCTGTGGCCACAGTTCATAGCTCTCCTCCTAAACACGAGGGGCACAAAGGTGCTGTAAATGTTTTCTTTACCAAGTGCCTAGGAAGAATTGGAGAACATGTGGCTAGAGGGAATAGAAGAAATAAAAGTAGTGCTCTATTTCCTCCCACATTTAAAATATTCTTGCAAGGAAAGAAATTAATTTAGTAGGGGTGGGGTAAACTCTAGTATCCTCAGAATTTAATGGGATGTACGAAAGGGAAAAGTTTAAGTAAATATAAAAACTAGTAGATAGACAAAATGATATTTTGATTTTTTGTGGTATTTTTGTGGGGGTTAAACCCAGGGCTTCACACATACTTTAAAAGTGCTTTACCACTGGGAGGCTCCCCCAGCCCAATTATTTGTTTTTTATTTTGATTCAGGGTCTTGCTGAGTTATGCAAGCTGCCTCTGGTCTTGAACTGATGAACCTCCTGGCTCCACCTTCTGAGTTGCTGGATTGCAGGTGCATGCCACCATGCCCAGCAATATTTTGATTTTAATTAAGAATGGAATTCTTCAAAAGGATATGATTACTATATTATAGATATGTTTTCACAAGACTAAAGAGTAGCACTTTATTTTTATATTTCCTTTTCAAATATACGGTGAAGTCCCTCCACACTTATGTGCATTATTATTTTTATTCATAAAGGTTCTTGCTCAGAATTCTGGTTATGATCCACAAGAAACACTAGTAAAAGTTCAGGCTGAACATTCAGAATCAAAACAACTTGTTGGCATAGACTTGAATACAGGTAAGAATCTGAATGAAAATGAGCTGCTTAATAAAGAGGTTATTCTTCAGAGATCCAGATTTTATATTAAAGGGGTAGGGGCTTGGGTGACTTTATTATTTAAATTTTGGGTGTCTCTAGTTTATTTTTGAACCTCTTAAAATACTCATTTATTTAAGAAATATTTATTAAGTACTTACTATTTGCTTCTTGGGATTCACACAGAACAAGATAGATAAAAATACCTGCCCTTGCAAGTTACAGTGGTGGAAATAAATAATAACCTTAATAAAAAGTTCGTTTAGCATTTGATAAATTAATACACTTGATTAAAAAATAAAAGAGCAATAAAAGAATGCTCATAAATGCTAGCCCAGGAGGGTGGAAAGGGAGATGCAATGTAAAGAGATTGAAGTGGGTAGACTGAGAACATGTCTACCGAAAAAGTCGAAAGAAATGAGGAAGTAAGCCCTGTGCAGAATTGAGAATAAGTGTTCTAGGGAAAGAGAATAGCCAGTAGAAAAGCCAGTTGGTGATGTTTTTGAGAAGGAAGGAGGTGATAGCAGTGGTAGAAGGTCAGATCATGCAGGGGCATGTAGGCTAAGGAGTTTGAGTTTTATTGTTGTGAAATAGGGAGCAATTTTGAGCAGAGATCTGACCTAATTATGTTTAAAAGGGCCACTCTGGCTACTCTCCACTCTGTGGAGAGGAATCAACTGAACTACTAGCAGGTTGGAATTGCCATTAACTGCATTAGAGAAGATTAGATAGAGAAGGTTGTTGGTTAAAGGAACATCACCATTCAGTTTTGACAAAGTCAAGTTTGAAGTATCTGGAGTCTTTTGGGTAAACTAGTCAGTTGGACATATGGGTTTGTGTAAGTGTTATACATAAGTTTTAAGAGTTGCACATAAAGAAATCTGGGTGGGAGATAAAAACTTGAGTCATCAGAAAACTGGACAAGATCATCTAGGGAGAAAGTTTAGAGGGTGCTCAGGGAAGCCACTGGTGCAAACGAAAGAAAAGCAGGGAACTGTGGTGTCCTGGAAGCCCGAAGAAGAAAATACTCAAGAAGGTGTGATCAGCTGTGTAAGTGCTGCTAACAGATCAGCCCTGGGAATCAGATATTGGATTTAACAACCAATAGAGGTCATTGATGAGTTTCACAAAAATAGTTTTGGTAATATATTAAATATTGTTAGAATATACCAATCAACACTGACAGAATTTATCAAGATTTTAGTATTAAAATTGTTTTTACTTTGCAGGGCAGCCAATGGTGGCAGCAGATGCAGGCATTTGGGATAATTATTGTGTGAAAAAACAGCTTCTTCACTCTTGGTAAGTTGACAATAATATAAAGGTCTTTAGGGATATCATTGATAACCCTGTAAATTTTTTATTAGTTTTGTCACCCTACAGTGGAAAAATTGTCAAGAATATGAAAAAATATGGTATTCAGTTAATAAGATTAGCTTCTGTCAGTTTATAGTTCCTTTTCTATTTTAGTTGTAGCACTATAAATTATAGGAAAAGTTAATCTTATTGTTTATTTGAGGGGAAAGGGAAAGAACTTTACTGAAACAGTACCACTTGTATGTATATTGGGGAGAAGCACATGATGTTCTTAAAAATAAGCCCAATTTTTCTGGAGTGTAAATCAGGCTTCCATCTTATCAGTGAAGGAGTTGAAATTATAAGGGGTGATATTTTTATTTATAATAGTTTTGTCTCTTAAAATCTCACACAAACATAATTGAAGGAGAATGTGCCCTTCATTGTTAAAGATTTCTGGGAGGAAACATAAACATGGTTCGTAGTCTTTACTCACTCTGGTCTTTTTCCTTAGCACAGTGATTGCCACCAACATTCTCCTGGTTGATGAAATTATGCGAGCTGGGATGTCTTCTCTGAAAGGGTGATTAAATTCAAGATCAACTCTTCTGGAAGGCAACTGCAATTGTATAGCATGAACCATTCTTAATTTTTACAAAATAAATGCAGTTTATGTCTTTTGATCTCAACAGTGTCAAAAACATTTCATTGGAATACTATTCAGCAATCAAGAAAGATGAAATAGGGTCATTCGCAGCAAAATGGATGGAATTAGAGAAAATTATTTTAAGTGAATGAACACAAGCTCAGAAAGAGAAACAACACATGTTCTCACTCATATGAGAGAGCTGACTCAAAATTACAAGAAGGAAAAATCCTACTCAAAGGTCAGATCACATTAAAAGGGG
>VMDO01018889.1:0-40970 GCA_007922755.1 Pedetes capensis
TTAAAAGGTAACATTTATATCACATTTAATTTCTGATTTGGTTGCTTGCATTTAACTGCAGTAAACTTTTTTTCTGACATAGGTAAAAATTGGCAAATCTAAGTAGAGATTCAACATAAAATAAATTCCATGTAAATGTATTAAATTATATAGTTCATAATTTCATTTTTCTTTGTGACATAATTATTATTCAGGCTATTATATACTTATTATATACAGGCTATTATTTTCTTTATTGTCATTATTTTGAAATTAAATTGTTATTTTAATGATAAACATCAGTACTAACTAAATTATATTTTAAACAATGGATTCAACAACTACATATGCACATATATATATAGTATGCATATGAAACATTATCAAAAAATAACTGCATACAAGGCTCTAAAACAAATCTCAACAATTATGAAGGGTGAAATTTACACAACGTGTGTCAGTCAGTTATAGTGGAATTGAGCTAAAAATAACAAAAACATAATTGGAAAATCTCAAATGTTTGAATAGTAACTATATCTTTTTCATAAACAAACATATATCAAAGAAGGGATCACAAAGAAAATTAGAAAACATATTAAGTTTAATTATAATTAAAATATAGAATGTAGTGTAAATCAGGGCTGAGATCAAATGTAAAGACTTGAATGTACATATTAGAATAGGGGCAATGTGGAAACTAATGATGAAAATACAGCTCAAGAAGATAGAAAGAGACTAGCAAATTAAATTCAAAGGAACTAGCAGACAGAAAAAAATAAAGAAAGTAGCAGAAATCAATTAAATGGAAAACAATCATAGAACAGAGAAGGCGAACATAGTAATTTTCTTCAACCTATTTTATAGTCAGTGATACCAAACCCTGACAGAGACATTCTGAGAAAGAAAATACTCTCAGGTCTTCTTTTTGCCATAAACATACACAAACATATTATAAACAAAATATTACCAGCTGGGCATGTTGGCACATGCCTATGACCCTAGCAGTCAAGAGGCTAAGGCAGGATGATTGTGAGTTGGAAGATACTGAGTTCTAGGCCATTGTGGGCTGTGTAGTGAAATTCTGTAGTGAAAATCTCAAGAAACGACAACACAAAATTACAAACTCAATTCAGCAGTTTGTTAGAGATAAATGAAAGAATGATTACATTGAGACATTGTGACGAAGTTGGGTTAATTCCTTGAATGCAATGTTAGTTTAATATTCAAAAATCAATAGATGCACTGCCTTTGGGGCAAATGAAGTGAAAGTAGAAACTCAAACAGATCCTTTTGTTCCTATGTTCATAGCAATCTTGTGTAAAATAACTAAAAAGTGGAACCACATGGGACTTTGAAGAACTTACCCAAATCATAGTACAACCCCACTGTTCATCCACTGATGTCTAGCTTGCCTAAGGCCCTGGGTTCCATCCCCAGCAATTCAAAATTATCATCATCATCATGTACTCATGAAATAATTAATATTCTTCTTGAAACTAATCATGTTATATACAGAAGTTATATGTAGGTAATTTAGAAGACTTTTTGGTGAATATTTGAGGCAATTTTTTGACAAAGACCTTATCCCTTTTACCCCATGGATCCTTTTGGCTACCTAACAAACACTATGGATTCCATTCTTGGAATAATGTTTCTAAATGCATAAACTACAAATATGTAGGATTATCAAGGAAATCAATCGTTGAAATATAATTAGTTAAAATGTAAAAATATGTAGTATAGACATAGACATAATTCCTATTAACATATCATGTAACAAGATTTAGTGGTGTGCCTGAAACCACATAGTAGTAATTACCAGCAAACTAGTAATGAGTAATAGTGATATTATTCATAGTGACAGATACTATGAATACTAATGTATTTTGTTGCTTACATTAGTAATGGGAGGATATGCCACATTTCAGTTAGACGTTAGTGAAAATATAGATGAAATTCTTCCTCTCCAAGTTCACAGTCACCTAGATCCTATAAATATTTTTTACAATAGTTTTTGACTGCTTTGTACCTACACACTTCACATGGTATTTACTGATATGATGGTTATTACAAGAATATATATTTGAATAACATTTGTACTACCCAAAATATTTTCATTTTGGATAGATAGATAGATAGATAGATAGATAGAGATATAGGTATAGATATACAGATATATAGATATTGATATTAAGAAGAACTGGGTGTGTTGGTACATGCCAGAACTTGGAGGGTGAGGTAAAAGGATCATGAGTTTGAGGCTAGCTAGGGATACATAGTGAGACTCTGTCTCAAAACAACAACAACAACAACAAAAACAATAAGAATCGAAGGAGGAGGAGGAGAAGGAGAAGGAGGAGGAGGAGAAGGAGAAGGAGGAGGAGGAGGAGAGTGGTACCTTTCAATGAGAATATGCCAAGATGACCTTTTATTAGTGACTAAGGAACACATGACCTAAAAAACCAAACTCAACGTAGAATACTAGGCATCTCTTTCTAGACTCAAAAGAAATTAAAAACTTTTGAAACTTATCTTTTCAAAAATAAGAACCTATTTGAGGTTTTAGCTCAAGAGATTCAAATTTTTTTCAAAGACTACATTTCCAGTTAGAAAGTTATGAAGTAATACAGTATGTCATTGTATTGAGGATCATCAGATACTACTGGAAAACGAATGCTTTGGAGCCTTTATTCAGTGTAACAACAGACTTTGAACAGATAAACACTGTATAAATGAAGAAGCCGGAAGCTTCTTCCAGACCTGGTTATGACCCTGACAAGCATTTTTTGCTAGTAAGATCTGAGAAATCATTTTATTACCCATATAGCACTTCATGTCTCCAAGGCAATCACTCATAAGCATGATGGCAGTGAGGCAAATGTTCCATTTTGTGATTTTCTTCTCTATCTGAGGCTGTTCATTCAAGAAACTAACATGAAACTATTGATTGCTTTGATGTCGAAGTTCAGGCATATTTTTGTTAAATAGACCTACTTCCCTTCGTCAGATTATTATCTAACCAGATATTTGCCTACTAAAATCCAAAATAATACATGCCATGTATTGCCTCACAGAATGTGTGACTAAGCTGTTCAAAGACACCTGCTTTCAAGGAGGAGAGATTGATACTGTTCTTACACCAAGTGCCAAGTACTGCCAGATGGTCTGTACCCACCACCCAAGATGCTTGCTCTTCACTTTTATGACTGAGTCATCATCTGAAGATTCTACCAAATGGTAAATGATTATGTTACCATATTGAGAAATTAGATATTACTGGCTAATGGCATACTAATAAATTTCCATCTACCATTTTATAAAATCCAGTGTTAATAACTGGAAAATGAATTGTCCTTCAATTAAAACATTAAATATTGCAGGAAAAAAGATAATGTTTAGGCAGATGAGGAAAAAAGTTAAATGCCATTCAGTGTCTTTTCCAGCCCCCCTGAAGGTCTTAATATTAAGGATATATTTTCTCTCCCTTTATTTTTGACTTAATCATTTTTCTTTTTGCTTTTCTATTGATTATTTGTATTTGATATTATTTGATAACTTTCTCCAGCTATTTTGTTTTTAAAAATCACTTACAAAGATAATTTGGAAAAATAGTACAGTAATCACCTGCCACCACCTAGACTCTTACCACTTTTGCTTTACCTACCTATACCTGTACATCTGTAAATATTTGAAATGATTTAAAAGCAATGTGACATTTCACCCCTAAATAATTCCACATGAGTCGTCCTACACAAAAGATATAAGAAATTTAACAAGAAATTTCTACATCATTTCATTGACCCCCAAATGTAATTCGTAGCTATTAACTAGGCTCTTATCAAAGTTCACAAATTGCATTTATTTGGTTTATCCCCCTAGTCATAATTTAAAAATTTTGGAACATTCGAAACACTTCTGCACTCATGTTAAACTTGAAAGTTCAATAATTAAGCTTTTCTGCAAAATTATCAATATCTTTGTATATTGCTGCATTCTCTGATAGTTACCTAGTAACCTGAATTTACAAAAGTTAACTATTCCAGAATCTAGAACAGGGATTGGCAAGTATTTTATTAACAAGGCAAGGGGTAAATATTTTAGGCTTTGTTGGACCAGAGGCAAAATTAAGGGTATTATGCAATTATATCTATCATCATTTAAAATGTAACCCTTTGAGCAAGGCATGGTAGTGCCTGCCTGTAATCCCAGCACTCCAGAAGCTGGGGCAGAAGGATCATGAGGTTGAGGCCAACCTGGGCTACCTAGTGAGTTCAAGGCCAGCCTGGCTACATAGTGAGACGTTGTCACACAAAAAATAACGATTTAAATATATAAATACTGTTCTTAGCTCATATAAATACTGTTCTTTGCTATGCATAAAAAAAAGGCAGATGTTTTTGGCTGCATTGTAGCAACAGGCCATAGTTCATCCCTTCCTATTTATTTCCTGTTAGAAAAGAGTACCATATGTGATTTTTTAAATGTAAGGATGTTGAAATAAAAAAGTCAGAATCTTGCTAAGAAAATATTTGCCTTGGCTAAACATTTGTTTTAGCATGAGATAGTTTGTTTCCTTCTCTTTGGCTGTGTGCTGCCTTTTAAGACTCATCAGTTTAAAGCATGAATTCCCATTCAGTAACATAATTTTATTAAAAAAAAAAAAAACAGGTTTGCTTGCATCCTGAAAGACAGTGTCACAGAAACACTGCCAACAGTGAATATGACAGGAGCAATTTCTGGATATTCTTTCAAGCAGTGCTCACACCAACTAAGTGGTAAGATGTCTTGCTGGAATTAATAAATACTATTATTATGATATAATAATATAATGGTATATTATAATTGTATTAGTTATTGTATTAGACACATATACTTGTATTAGTTATAGTTTTATGGCCATTAAATAAAACACTGCTATGTAGAGATGGGGCTAGGATTTAGCTCAGTTGGTAGAGCACCACTCTGCAGTCTCTGAGGTCCCAAGTTCAATTCCCAGCACCGCAAAAAATGGGAGAAGGACATGGCAATCCACTCCCAAAACAATCAGCCATTGAAAGCCCTATGAGGGTTGCTATGAGTTGGACATGACTTGATGGCACCTAACAACAATCTTGCCTGCAGCCTTAGCCCTGTGGTATTCAATCCCATCAGATCTCAGAAGCTAAGCAGGGTCGGGCCTGGTTAGTCCTCAAATGGGAGACCACCTGGGAACACCAGGTGCTGTAGGCTTGGGAGAAGGACCCGGCAACCCACTCCCAAAAATCAATCTGCCATTGAAAACCCTATGAACAGCAGAGAAGCACCGACAATTGTGTTTCACCTGTTATACATAGGGTCGCTATGAGTCAGATACCAACTCAATGGCACCTAACAACAACAACAACATGTAGAGATAAACTCTCTTATTAGAGTTTTTTTCTATGGAGAAGTAAAAACCACCACATTTGCCTTCCTTTCACCTATAAGCACACTATGTTGTTGTTTGGTGCCATTGAGTCGTGTCTGACTCATAGTGCCCTCATAGGGTTTTCATTGGCTGATTGTTTTGGGATTACTTGGGAAGTGGATTGCCAGATCCTTCTCCTGTTTCTGTAGTGCTGGGGATTGAATCCAGGTCCTCAGTGAGTGCAGAGCAGGTGCTCTACTGAGTTAAATCCCAGCCCGCAAGCACATTACAGTTCATTAAAATTTCTTTATCTCATAGGTCATATCTTACCCCCTCAGTTCTCATCATTTATTTATTTTCTTTCTCCTTCCCATACTAGAATTTTACATGAAAGTTTTCATCAAACATATTAATTCAAACCAAAGGCAGCAAATAGAAAGACTGAAGTGATGCTTGCCTTAAAAGTGAAATAGATAATAAAACAGGTTAATTAGTGAATCATTAAGTCAATGGAATTTAGGAGCCAAGAGAGCTAGGTCAGAAAATCAAAATGCAAATGCAGAAATCTAAAATTGGTGCAATGTAAGAATGACATTAGCATTCTTTTAATGCTTCCAAGTAATAGCAGGAATTGAGCAGATTAAAATAAAAGCAAAGGACTTCTGAGAAAAAGTGGACGAAAAAAGTTTAAAAGTAAGCCAAGAGGGACAGCTACTAGGATAGGAGCGCTGCAGCTGCCCCTGGAGCCTGGAGAGCACTCACATTTTCCACTTTTCTTTCCAGCTTGCAACAAAGATGTGTATGTGGACCTAAACATGAAGGGCATGAACTATAATGGCTCGACAGCCAGGAACATTCAGGAATGCCAGGAGAGATGCACAAATGACATCCACTGTCACTTTTTCACATATGCAACAAGCCATTTTCCCAGCGCACAGCATCGGTGAGTGAGCTGGAAGATAAGGCCAAAGATATGAGAATACTCAGTGAGAAGCAAAATGCTGATTAATTAAAAGCATTTTACATCAACTTGATGCCAAAGTTTTTGACCCCTAAAAAACCCTTGCGATTATTATTTTTGTCATCAACAATTCACTTAAGGGTTAACTTGGATGCTTTTAACTTATCATAAAGAGTTTGTCTTTGAATCTCACTGTTTAACCAGTATTCTAGCTAATTTTAAAAGTGCTGCATTTTTAAATGGGCAATTTTGAAACAGCTGCAATTGGTCTGATTGGCAATGTTCTTTGTAGTCTAAAAGATGTTATAATCTAACCCTATAAAATACAAAAATAAATCACGTTATTTACTTAATTAATTTTTGTAGTACTAGGGATTGAGTCCTAGGCCTCATCCATGCTAGGCAAGCACTTGCTCTACCACTGAGCTGCACTCCTAGGTCCTCATTTTTAGTTTTCATTTTGAGTCAGGGTCACATTGAGTTGCACATGCTGCCTCTGGCCTTGAACTTATGATCCTCTTGCCTCTGCCTCCTGAGTCACTGGGATTACAGGCACATGCCAGGGTTTCCAGCCAAACCTACTCATTTATCTCTCTAAAGAACAGTTCCCTACCTAAGGTAAAGTAACTGAAACCTAAATGAAAAGTTTTATCCTGTTTCATATTTCATAATCTATTACATAAGAATATACAAATTATCTGCTTTCTAGTGACTAAATCTGCACCTTCACCCTTACATTTTTCTTAGAAACACATTATTAATTTTTACCTTTAGAAATATTTGAGATAAGCTATATTTGTGTGGTAAAGTATATTTTTCTGGAATCTAAAAAAAAGAACAATAAGTTCTAATTACTCATATTTGGATTTTAATATTGGATTTTAACATTCTACTCTACACATTCACATAAAGGGAGAGTGGAAAGCAAAGCATCAAGGATTTAGTTCAAAAATAATGATTAAAAAAACCCTATCAAATTAGAAATTAGTCTTCCATAGATTGTTTTCAGCTCAGCTCAGAGGAGATCTTCTATGTCGCAGACTTAACACAATATGAACTGCAAGTCAGGAAAATGTTGCTGCACATTATAACAATGCACTTACAGTGGTGAAATCGGAAAGGGCTTGAGAAGTCACAAATTCACACATCCCTACCTTTCACATCATCACCTCTGGAGTTGTCACTTTACTGATGAAGAAATAAAGTTCATGAAATCTGTGGGACCCCTAGGTGCTTAGTGACTGGGCTGGGACTCAAGTCTGCTGACCATCCTCTCAGATGCACGCTTCTCAGGGTAATTTCGTGGGCTCCCATGCCCCAGGTTTCTGACCGCCTGGTGGCTTCTTACCATCTCATGCTTTTTTCCTACTTGTGGTTGGGAGCATTAAACAAATTTCTACTTTTGTTTTTATCCAGTCACATTTGTCTACTTAAGTACACCCAAACAGGGACACCAACCAGAATAACGAAGCTCAAGAACGTGGTATCTGGATTTTCACTGAAATCTTGTGCACTTTCTAACCTGGGTAACTACTGTTTTCTTAATGACGTAGTGGGAACATTAAATATGATGATATGTACAATAGGTCTAACTTTGGATACCCATTTATGCTCCCTGCTGAAATGAACCCAATGATCTTTTACCTTCTTCATGCTACAGAGTTCAATGTGTCCTATGTAGAGCTTACATTTAAATTTCAAGTTTAAAATAACCACTTCATTTTTTTTTCT
The DNA here is from genome assembly GCA_007922755.1 of Pedetes capensis. Lineage (NCBI taxonomy): Eukaryota > Metazoa > Chordata > Mammalia > Rodentia > Pedetidae > Pedetes > Pedetes capensis. The sequence goes on from VMDO01018889.1 coordinate 8,058, forward strand.
AAATTAAAATAAATTTTAAAAGATCTTGGGTTAAACTTATAATTTTTAATATGGAATTACAAGTATGATGACTGGAATTTTCATGATCCTGCTGTCACTTTGGTTTCCTAACATGGCTTCTTCTTTCACACAGCATGTATTAGGGACATTTTCCCCAGAACGATGTTTGCAGACCGTAACATTGACAGTGTTTTGGCTCCAGATGCTTTTGTCTGCCGCCGCATTTGTACTCATCATCCCAATTGTTTGTTTTATACCTTCCTTTCCCAAGACTGGCCTAAAGAGTCCCAAAGGTAAGGAGTTAACAATTAAAGGGTGATGTGTTATCTTTTAAAAGCAGCTGATCAAAATCTATCATTAAACACTCTGTGTAACTAAAATTTTAAGTCTAAGCATTTGTATAGGATGAAAATTTCAAAGAAAAATTGGTAACTCCTCTCCTTTTCTATTTCCCACCCACTGACCACAAGTCCAATGTTACCTATGACTCATGCTTTTCTTTAGCATGGAGAGTCTCTGCCGTTGGCAAAGGGAGACTTGTCTATCAATGGAGTACAGAGGAAAAGTATATCCATTAAGAGGCAATTCAGTCCAATGCCCTCTTTAAGAAAATTGAATCTGGAGTAGAAAGAGTTGTATATGTCAGTGAAATGTCAAATCTAAAGTGGAAAAAAGTAAGTGGAAATTAAAGTCTGTATCAAGAGGGTTGGGATGGTGGTAGGGGGGATTCAAGAATAGAGAGCCTATTTTTCTACTGATGGGAATTAAGAAGGACAACATAAAAAGCAGGGGCAATTTCTTCAGTCATGAAAAGAATACTCTCTGGGGTTGTTGTCCCTCATTAACAAGATTCATTAAAGAAAGCAAGGAAGAAAGAAAGAATGAAATTTAAATCAGCTTCAAACTGTTGTTGTTGTTAGGTACCATTGAGTTGATGTCTGACTCATTGTGACCCTATGTACAGCAGACGAAACATTATTGTCGTGCTTCTGCACTATTCATAGGGCTTTCAATGGCTGATTGTTTTTTGTGAGAGAGTGGGGTTTCCAGGTCCTTCTCCCAAGCATACAGCACCTGGGACTCCAAGGTGGTCTCCTATCCAAGTACTGTCCAGGCTTGACCCTGCTTAGCTTCTAAATTCTGAGGGGATTAGACACCACAGTGGTAGGGCTGCAGGTAACCAGCTTCAAACTAGATTCTACATACTTTGTGAACTGGAACTCTCAGAGCCCTTGGCATTCATTTGACTTGGCTGTCAATTGTTCATAAGAGTACCTCCCCCACACCAATCCACCCAAGGTAATCTAGATTAAATATGATGATATATAAAATAGGTCTAACTTTGGATACCAACTTAGGCTCCCTTGAGTTTCCTGCCCATCAGATAAGCCTCATTTTCCCTTGAGTGAGGCTGTAATTTCAGAACACTAGATATGTCATCTGAAAATATATCTGTTACTTTCATTTACTAAATATATTTATTACACTTTAATATGGTGGCTACTGTGATGGCAGCTAACAACAAGCAAATGTATCAGGCATTGGCTTAAGGATACCACTAGTGAATTAAATAGGCAAAAACTATGCCTCTTTGGACCAGGGTGGAGATGATAGAGAGATATTCAGATTGGGACACATGGTCATGCTGAGACAATAAGATTTGCTGATGGATTGGATGTGAACTGGGAAGAAAAGAATGAGTGATATCACCAAGGTTTTTGCCCCAAGGAGTTGGAAGGATGGAAATGACAATGATTAAGATGTAGAAGATTTCACAGGAGTGGAGGTCAGGAAGGAAGAGATGCCTACTGGACATCTAAGGGAAAATATTGAACTGGAAATTGGAAATGAAGTCCAGATCTATGTTTGAGTGTCCTGGCATATGTTGTTGTTTTTAGGTGCCATCAAATTGGTATCCAAGTCATAGTGACCCTACATACAACAGTATTATCAGTGCTTCTCTTCTATTCATAGGGTTTTCAATGGCTGATTGGTTTTGGGGAGTGGGTTGCCAGGTCCTCTCCCAAACCCACAGTACCTGGTGTTCCCAGGCTGTCTCCTATCCAAGCACTTACCAGACCTGAGCCTGCTTAGCTTCTGAGATCTGACTGGATTGGTCTCCACAGTGGTAAGGCTGCAGGCTCCTGGCATATACCTGGTAATTAAAGCCAACACACTGGTGAGATTATCAAATGATTGAATGTAGATAAAGAAGAAAAGAGGTCCAAAGATGGTGACGTGAAGCATCATAAAATCCAGAAATTATAAAGATATCTTTGTAATTTGTTATTTTGTGATCATTACTTCTCATTTTCTTTATTTTATTTATTCCTTTTAATAAAATTCCCAATTAGTACCTGTAGGAGGAAAGAAAACATATAATCCTTAAAACAGAATGTAAGAGGAGGGAGACTGCTACAAGGCAGGATTTAACTACCTAACTTCACTGAACTTAAATAAAATAAAACTTCGTCAGTTGTATTAGCCACAACTCAAGTGGTCAGTAGCCACATGTGACTGGTGGTTACTATAGTGAAAGGCATAGACAGGAAATATGTCTATCATTGCATAAAGTTCTGTTGAACAGCTCGATCAAGACTGTGATTTTTTGTTGCTTAGGAAGTTACTCCTTTCTGGGAAGATGCTGCGAAGCTCCAGAGCCAGCAATGGATTTCATAGTCTACTTCCAAGCCTGTACAACTCTGGATAGGTTTCTAGGCAGCATGGAAATTTTTGAATTTTTGATAGAGGTCAGGAGTGTTGAAAGGAAGGAAATAAAGAAGGAACATACTGGGAAAACTGACAACAGAGGAAGTTCTGAAAATTCTTACAGGGCCAACGGTTAAGCTTTGAAAATTTGTCTATAATCTATGGGTCATGGATTGTGATTCAAAGAACCATGAAGACTATTTTCAAAATAGGAACATTTCCACTATTAAATGCCAACATGAGCTGACTTTGATTCAACATGTTTTACATAATTTATTTATATTTCCTTTTTTTTTCTGTCAGAAATCTTTGTCTCCTGAAAACATCTGAAAGTGGATTACCAAGTACACGCATTAGAAAGAATAATGCCCTTTCTGGTTTCAGTCTACAAACCTGCAGGCATAGTATCCCAGGTATATTTTCTTCTGGTCATGATCTGCAATTTGTGAGGAGATTGATGAATGCTAATGTTATATGTTTCATAATTGATATGATTTGTTGCCTAGTATTCTGTCATTCTTCATTTTACCGTGACACTGATTTCTTGGGAGAAGAACTGGACATTGTTGATGTGAAAGGTCATGAAGCCTGCCAAAAAATGTGTACCAATAGCATCCGCTGACAGTTTTTTACCTATTCCGCATCTCAAGAATCTTGCAATGAAAAGAAGTAAGGCAAATTCAGGGTTGAGTAGATGCTCCTGTGCCATCTCTTTGCAAGGTGCTATATGTTTATACCACTTTGTTTCCAACTTTAGGGGCAAATGTTACTTAAAACTTTCTTCAAATGGATCTCCAACTAAAATACTTCATGGAAGAGGAGGCATCTCTGGATATACATTAAGGTTATGTAAAATGGATAATGGTGAGTATAATGTCACTTGAAAAAATACTGAAGGAGTTCTATACTAAATGTATGATGACCAAGATGGCCAATAGCAGCCACAGAACGAGGAAATTAGTAATTTTCCATTATTTTTGCATCTTTCACTGAAGTGAACCATGCTTTAAAGGAATAAGTTGTGTCTTGACTAAACTCTACATTGTCTAGCATGCATTGAATATGTGTTTTAACTTGAGATATTTTTACAACCGGCATTTTGTGGTAAGCCACAGTATCACGCAACACTGCTAGGGCAGATTCCTATTGTCAATGCCAAGGATTGTTCTTATTACAGTGATTGAAATATCAACCACTCCTTTGGTTAATCAAATCATTCATTTTCTTCCTACTTGATCTTTAAGCAAAACATGAATAAGCAGTGTATGTTCTAAAAGATACATATTTATTCAAGAAATACTGGGGTGGTTCCTTTTTCAAGGACTGTCATTCACTTAAATTCCCCACAATTTTTCTGCAGACCTATGAATGTTGGCAAGAGTTACATGAAAACTTTATTACTTTGTAACAATGCATGTGGAAGTAAAAGGATTACCTAGACTATATAAAGCCTATAATAAAATAAAATTGTTATAAAAATCAGCTCAGCAGTATTTCCGCCCCAGTGGCTAATTTCTGAGCACCGTAACAAGAGATGATTTGGAGGCAAATAGAGCTGTTCTAAGGGACAGAATCCTAACAGGAAAGACCAGAGCATAAATACTTCTCCCTAAGTTACCATAAGAACCTATTATGGCTTTACCATGTGTTGATTTACATCAATGAATGTTTTAGACCATTTGTTTTACATAATGTCCAATAATATAATGCCCTATAAATTAATATACAACTAGGATTTAATGAATAAAATGGGAATGATAATCATGACTCCTAATAGTTTCAGAAGTATAAAAATCTTTTGTGTAGGTTGTTAGCTATAACTTCTGAGAATTTGTGTAGAATATATAGCTGTTATTTTAAGAGCAAATGAAACAAACTATGCCTTCCTAGAGTTTAAAGGGGTTCTGATGGGACACTTTGGGTGGTTTAAGCCTGCTTATTTATTTATTTATTTATTTATTTATTTATTGTTGTACTAAGAGGTTGAACCCAGGGTCTTACACATACTTTGCAAGCGCTCTACACTGAGCTGCACCCCTAGCCTCCCTTCTTAAATTTTTTTAACTCAAAACAAGGTCACAGGAAGTTACACAGTTTGCCTCTGGCCATTAACTTGCAATTCTCCTGCCTCTGCCTCCTGAGTCCTAGAATTACAGGTGTGCTCCACCACAATAACTGCTCATGCCTCTTTAGAAAGCTACTTTGTTAAGTTACAGCTCATCTGGTCTCTGGTTTCCTTACAAGTTGCCCTAAGTGAAGGACCACGCAAAATAAATCTGTTTTCCTAGTTCTATTTCTCAGTGGTAGAAGGGAAAATGAGCAAAATTTGTTAAGTAATGTTGGTCTGGCTTTAAAAAATAGGATCCAGCATTTGCACTTTGACAAATTGCAGATTCTGTTTTCTACCCTTCCCCCATAATTTTGTTCCTCTTGTTGAATTTATAGACTCTGCCTGTGGAGGATACAGAATAAATCAGATGTGGATTGATAGCTGTCAGGGAAAATACATGATACAAGCAAATAAGGCTTTATATATTTTTAATGTTCTTTCTGAATTAAGTGACTTAGATAACTGGGTTTTTCTGCATGGTATTAGATGAAATAATACCTTAATATGGGGAAATATCAAACTGGAATATTTATCATGCCCTGTACCATCACTGACCTATAATATCATTTAATTTTCTGAAGATATATGGCAATACCATTAAAAGAAATATTTTTAACACCATGTGTAATATTGAACAGCATATTTTCAGCATTTTGTTCAAGTTGAGAAACAAAATACAAAGAACATCAAGACCTGTGACCTATACCTAATGAAATTTTTATTTTCTTCTTTTTCAGTACTAGGGCCAGGCACAGGTTAGGCAAGTGCTCCACCACTAAGTTGCACCCCTAACCCCTTTTTTGTTTTTATTTTTTTTTATTTTGAGGCAAGGTCTCACTAAGTTGTGCAGGCTACTTCTGGCCTCAAAATTGTGTTCCTCCAACCTCAGCCTCCCAAGTAGCTGGGATTATAGGTATGCACCACAGCACCTGACCTTTAATAAGGTCTTTATTGAGTTACTTTCAATATACCTTAGTTAGTGCCAACCTATGTGTGTGTGTGTGTGTGTGTGTGTGTGTGGTACTAGGGGTTGAACCCAGGGCTTCACATTTGCGTGCTTTGCAAGTGTTGTACCACTGAGCTGCACCCTCACCCCGTTTTTTTTTTTTTTTTTTTTTTTGGTTTTTGAGACAGGGTCTCGCTAAATTACTCAGACTGCCTTTGGTCTCAAACTTGCGATCCTCCTGCCTCCGCCTCCCGAGTCACTGGGATTACAGGCGTGTGCCACCAGGCCTGGCCCAGTGTTAACCTATTAATTTTCCTAAATTTTGCCTTTATTCCACATCCCAGAAACTCCTCTGGGAATGTAAGTACTGATGGATAATGAAGATGTAGGAAGGTGTTCACTGCACTCTTTCTCTTGCAGAATGCACAACCAAAATCAAACCCAGAATCGTTGGAGGAACTGAGTCTATCCGTGGTGAGTGGCCATGGCAGATAACTTTGCACATCATGTCACCTACCCAGAGACACCTGTGTGGAGGCTCCATCATTGGAAACCAATGGATAGTAACAGCTGCTCATTGTTTCTCTGAGTCAGTACCATCCCTGTTCTGATTACTTTACTGTCACACATGTAAAATCTATCACTAATATGCTAGTAAATAAATATTTTTAAAATATAAATTAGTCTATTTACTAGATTAACTCCCTATCTTTATTTAGGGTGGGGGCAGGAAAAAGGAAGAGTCACTAGTGGTATACCAGCATCAGAATAGGTGCAGACACATGGCTGTTTGCATACGATTCCAGTTTCCCATTTAAACACAAATGAATCTCTGGGACTTTGTTATTTCCTATAAAATCATGCCACCTTCTGAGTACTGAGCCCAAAACTAAACTCAGAGAATTTCCTGTTCTTTGACTCATGCTTCCTATTCCCTGTTTCTCTGCCTTCAAAATACCAAAAGAGTTTATTACACAGCATCGTCAAGTTAGATTCTCTACTTATGTCTCTTTTGATATTGGCCAAATATAAAAGCTTATGTTTATGTTTATCACAGGGAATTTTGTTGTTGTTGTTAGGTGCTGTCTAGTTGGATCTAACTCAAAGTGACTCTATGTACAACAGAATGAAATACTACCTAACACTTTGCCATGCACACAATATTTTTATGTTTGAGCCCATTGTTGCAGCCATTATGTTTCTTCTCATTTTGAGTCATGCCACATCAGCAGAAGGAGGTCCTAGGGCTTTACTCCATCACTGTCATTAAGATCGACTCTACTTTGAGTAGGCAACTCTTCCCTAGTTGTTTCTTGAATGCCTTCCAGTCAGGGGGAGGCTCATTTTCTGGCACTGTATTTGATCGTGCTTCTCTGATAGTCCTAGGGTTTTCAGCGGCTAATGGTTTTTGGGAGTGGGCTCCCAGATCCTTTTCCCTAGTCTGTCTTATTCTGAAAGTTCAGCTGAAACCTGTCTAACATGGGAGGCCCTGCTAGTATCCGAGATACCAGTGGTATAGCTTTCAGCATCACAGCAACACTCAAACCCCCACAGCATGACAAGCTGACACACATGAGGGATAGCTTTTGGTCCACTAAAATTCCTCTGCTACTTTTAGCATTCTTTGAGCTGTCCCCAGACAGGGATTTTTGTGCTTATTTGGTTTTTTGTTTTCTTATCTGTATATGGCATATACATTACTCAATGATACATTTGAGGTCAATAGTCCTGTTTACCTTTTACACATGGAAGAATGGAGAATACAAAGTCTGTGTGAATTTTTCAGGGTCACAGCTAGACAATGATAGCGTTGAGACTGAAACTCAGGACTCTTCTTGGGTGTGTGTATACGTGTTGGAGAATACAAAGAGTATTCATTTTATATGTTTAAGGTAAATGCTGATCTATTGCTTTCTCCATAGAGGAAATAAATGATTGAAACAATTTTAGGGTGAAAACATTCCTTTCTACCTAAAAGCCTACAATTAGCAGAATGTATTACTAATAGCCAGTTAAATAGCTATAAAACTCAAAGTGTTTGGGACTTATTTAGTGAAGGAATTTCTTCCTCTTCTATTGTTTGTTTCCTAGGGTAGAGTCACCTAAAATTCTTCGTGTCTATAGTGGCATTGTAAATCAATCCGAAATAAATGAGGATACTCCTTTCTTTGAGGTTCAAGAAATAATAATACATGATCAATATAAAATGGCAGAGGGTGGATATGATATTGCCTTGTTGAAACTGGAAACAACCATGAATTACACAGGTATGTGGAATTTGACCTGGAACATTATCCATAAAGATGACCTAGATAAAGTCTTTAATATTGTGAGTCTTGTCACCTGACTCTGACAGTATCTCCATGTGTTACTATGACAGGAACAGAGTCTGGAAAGCTAGTCTTTGACTCTGTTAAGACTGACACTCTTGCCTGAATATTGGGGCTTATTTTGAAAGACAGAGTGAAGAGATTTTTCTTTTAGCTTCTTCAGGTATATAAAATGACAATTTTATAATATACTGGAATATGAAAGATAACTTTGACGGACAGCTCCCTTTTAGGGACAAAATGATTGAAGATCAGAATGATTAAACAGTTTCTACAGGATCACAAATCTAGTTAGAGTGGAAAAGTTAGTGGGAAGGGGCATGTCTTTTCTCTCTCCTGTCCCTTTGACACAGGATGTATAATATATAAAGATGAACATGAGAAGTGAAAATGCATGGCAATAAGGCATAGTTACTGCAATAAATAGAGAAAGGAAATGTTTCAAGTGAAATGAGAGTCATTTCTGGGAAAGAAGATATGTTTTGGTTCATTGTTAGTCGGCTTATCATCACTGACAAAATACCCAATATAACCAACTTCTAAGGAAGAAAATTTTGTTTCAGCTCATGGTTTCAGAGGTTTCAGTCCATGGTGGGTTGGCTCCATGACTTCTGGGCCTATGGTGAGGCAGAGCATCATGGCGGGGAGTATATGGTGGAGCAAAGCTGCTCACCTTATGGCAGCTGGGAAGCAGAGAGAGGGAGAGAAAGGGGCTGAGGCTCCATATGTCTCCTTCAAGGGTACATCCCCAAGGGCCTGCCTTCCTTCTGCTAGTCCCCACCTCCTACAGGTTCCACCACCTCCCACTGGAGACCACGACTTTAACACATGAGTCTTTGGGGAATCCTGCAGATCCAAACTGTAACAGTTTCTGACAACTAAACTATGATTTTTAAAATTTAGATTTTCAACGACCCATTTGCCTGCCTTCCAAAGGAGATAGAAATGCAATATATACTGACTGCTGGGTGACTGGATGGGGGTACAGAAAATTAAGAGGTAAAAATAATATTTCTAAATATGCTGCATCCTGAAAATAAAAAACATAGTTTAACCATAACCTTTTCTTCCCTATCAAGTCAAACAGTTAAAATGCAATAAAGTAACAATGCTCAATCTCAGGAAGTATAATAATAAAGACAGAAAGGAAAAAATCATCCAAATGAGGCTGATATGTGTATTTGATTAGAAATTTTACATGTGATTAAACTTCTTTGCAGACCATTTTTAATGAAGGTTAATGTCAGACTAGCACTTTTCAGTACATGTCCAATATGCTATCCAACTAATTCTAATTAGTCATAATTAATTTTAAACTTAATAAACATTAATAAAATGATATACACAATAGTGAGAGTGATATCTTCTTTGTACTCTGTTATAAAAGGTCTAGGAGGTAAACCTAACTTTTCTCTTTCAGATTTTTATATAGGTATGACTTTGATTTTTATATGTAAATATGTTGCATATATGATTATTCCACTAAAATATGAAAACAATTTTTTTCAGATACAATACAAAATACTCTTCAAAAAGCCAAGATACCATTGGTGTCAAATGAAGAATGCCAGACAAGATACAGAGGGCATAAGATAACCAATAAAATGATCTGTGCAGGCTATAAAGAAGGAGGGAAAGATGCCTGCAAGGTAATAGAGTGTTTTGGACTAATTGAATATATTTAAATTGGAATATTTAATGCGTTGTAAAAAGCAGTCTACTGTCAATAAACAGAAAACACAGTGAACTTATTTTGCTTAAATTGAAATCTAGATTTGACAAACTTGAATGAAAATCAGCAATCAGGTTTTTAGAAACTCATGAAAGGCTTAGGACAGAATTTTAGGCAAAAGCACTCTGAAAAAAAAAATGTATTCAATATTGGAAGCATCTGAAATGATCTATGCACCTTTTCTTTTCTCCTCCTTTCCTAGGGAGATTCGGGGGGCCCCCTATCATGTAAACACAACGAGGTCTGGCATTTGGTGGGCATCACAAGCTGGGGCGAAGGTTGTGCTCAAAGGGAACGGCCAGGCATTTACACTAATGTGGTCAAGTACGTGGACTGGATTTTGGAGAAAACTCAAGCAGCATGAAAGAGAATCCAGGTGCCACTTGGGCCCCCCAATGGGCGAAACAGACTCCCTCAAAGAAACTGATTTCTCTAAAGAAGACACTGTGCCCCCCTCTTTCTTCCACAGGAACAATCCAAAAGAGCTTTGCCTTTGTAAGAAAATGCCAAAGGAAAAGAAGCAATCATTTTCAAAACTCCTAGTCTGTGATCATCAGTGTCTGTTTTCAGCATCCAGTCTCTTGCTTTTCAATCACACTTTTACTCAGCCAAAGAAATATGATAAAGGGATATTTTTGAATATTAAAATATGGCAGATATGCCAGAAAAATACGAAGTAGTGATACTGTGTTAGCCTTCTTTCATCACTGGGACAAATACCTGGGACAAATAGTATAAGAGAAGAAAGATACATTTTGGCCCATAATTTCAGAGATTTCAGAGTGGCTGGATCCATTGCTATGGGCTTGAAGTGAGACAGAACATGAGTGTGATGGGAACGGGGGATGGAGGAGGCAGCTCATCTCATGGTGGCAGGAAGCAGAGAAAGAGAGACAGAGGAAGAGGTGGGAGATGAGACATGTCCTTCAGAGGCACACCCTCAGAGACCTACTTCCGCCAGCAAGGTCCCATCTTCTAAAGTTTCCACCACTACCAGTAGAGTGCCATCAGCTAGAGCCCAAGCCTTCAACACATGAGTTGGTGAGGGACATTTCAGATGCATATTCAAGAACCAAGAGATCAGGCAGAACTGCTAAAAGAAACCACCACAAAAAGATTCATTAAAACAAAAATAGAAACTGGAGAAAAAATGGGAGCAAGGACAGTCATCATCAATTTACCAGAATCCATTTTCTGCCTATGGGAGCACATGCCTTATGAAAAGAAGAATTTGACTGAATTAAATAACAAGTTTTTGAAAAAGTCAGCAATTTTTGCCTTTTCAATTTTTAATATATACTTATTTTTTTGCAAGTCAGTTTGAGTAGGCACAAGCTAAAAGTAAGTGTGAATGAGGACTCCACAATGTCTACATGGAAAAGTATTAAGACCAGCAATTTACATGGAGGTGTTACTGAGCAGACAAATTTTAAAGATCAAATTGCCCAGAAAGCTATTTCTGCATAGATTGTAGGTTTGTTTGTAGTATTTTGGGGTGGGGGAGGTTGAGAAACATAAGGGAAACAAATTAATAAACCTCCCTAAGACAAGCTACCACTGTGAGTGTGACTTTACAATGACTAGAGGATACTTTTATTAAACAGAAATCACTATAAAATACATCCACATTGTTGTTGCTGTTAGGTGCTGTCGAGTTGGGTCTGACTCATAGTGACCCTATGTACAACAGAACAAAATACTCCTAACACTGTGCCCCACACACAATCTTCTTTTATGTTTAAGCCAAATGTTGAAGTCACTATGTCAAACCATCTTGCTCAGGGTCTTCCTTGTTTTCATTGACCTGCCACTCTCCCAAACATGATGTCCTTCTCCAGGGATTGGTCCCTCCTGACTACATGTCCAAAATACGTAAGACACAGTCTAGCCATCCTTGCTTCCAAGGATCACTCTGGTTGCACTTCTTCTAGGATGGATCTGTTGGTTCCTTTGGCAGGCCATGGTACATTCAATACTCATCTCCAGCCCAATAATTCAAAAGCATCAATTCTTTTGTCTCTCCTACTCACTGTCCAGCTTTCACAAACATACAATGCAACTGAAAATATCATGGCATGAGTTAGGTGCACCTTCATCTTTGATGTGGCATATTTACTCTTCAGAACTTTAAAGAGGTCTTTTGCAACAGCTTTTCCCAATACAATGCTGCTACACATGAATTATTGGAGTCCATAAACTGTTAGAGACTTTAAGGACCATATTCAGGGAAATGAGGCCCACAGTAATGACGCTCCCAGCACAGAAAGCTGGTTACCACAAGAGCTGAGCTGAGACACACCGAGGAAGTCCAGGTCTTCTGACTTGTGGCCTCAAATCAGTACCTGGCAATTACAATGTGAAGCTGGGTGGTAGAGTTCAAGAGAAAAGCAGCCCTTTTGTCAGTCATTTATTTCTCTTTGCTGCTACATATACAATGGAAAGAAACAAACTCCTGAGATGCTACACTTATTATTTAAAGGCATTTAGCATCCAGCGGCTGTTCAGTCTGTATTTGTAATGTTGAACACAGGGTAGGCTGTGGTCCTGAGTCAGAATGTACATGTCTTCCCTTGTTGTTAGGTGCCGTGGAGTTGGGTCTGACTCATAGTGACCCTATGTACAACAGAAACGAAACATTCCCCGGTAGTGTGTCATGCCTGGCACTATGTCTGTGCTTATCTGCTATTCATAGGGTCTTCAATGGCTGATTGTTTTGGGATTATTCTGGGAGTGGGCTGCCAGGTCCTTCTGTTTTTGCAGTGCTGAGGATCGAACCCAAGGCCCCAGAGAGCACAAAACAGCACTCTACCAACTGAGCTAAATCCCAGCCTATTTCCTCAAAACTCTGGAAGCTTCTAGTACAGTGTCTGGGAATTGGGTATACTGAAGCCAGTTAGAAACTTCCTGAGCAGCTTTCTAACCACACCATGGAGGGTGTGGTCACAAGGATGTCATTTACATCATTATCATTTAATTCTATCCAAAAAGAGTTAAAGTAGGCAATCTAGAATTAAGTGAACAACTTGTGAAATAGATGTTATGGACACAAAATTTAGTGGTACTACAAATCAGCAATTAGTATTGCTAATAATATCATTTGGATTAACACAAATAAAAAAGAATACAAGTAATGACAATCTTCACCTCTTACAGAACTTGCTGTGTGCTCCACACTGGACCGCTTGGTTCACTCCTTATCACCCCCATGTGACATAAGATATTGTTATTCTCATTATAACCATGTGATGCTATTGTTTTTTATTGGTGGTGGGGGGAGACAAATCAATCTGTAATATTGCTAACGCAATTCTCCATTATCCCACTAGATGGCACTTTGAAACCTCTCTTGGCTACATTTGCAATCAGCAATGTGAGCAGAATGTACTTAATTTATAAGTTTAAACAAACCTTATGGATGTGTAATAGCTACAAATATTAAACCAAATCAACTGCCTCCATTCAAATACACTTGACTTTTCAAATATAATTGCTGTAACTATCTAGTCCCTGGAGAGCAGTTTCTCCTTTCGAGCATAAGTCCCTGAGCTCTCCAGCACTAAGGCCCCTGCCTAACTTTACAGACTAGTGTGAGCCTCCAGAGGTGGGTCCACAGTAGGTTGGTGTCAAACAACTCTGGGACAGGAGAGGGTGTTGCCTCAACCAATCCTATTGTCATTTTCCATCTTGTTAGAGCCATGGCTCAGGATGAGACTTGCCATGTCTGTGTGGTTTCCCGGAAGCCGTATTTTCTTCTCCATCTTTTCTTGCCTCTGAGCCTCTCTTCACTATAGCATCTTTCATACTGGCCTTGATGAATATAGGAACAGAATCTGTTCCCTTGATTACTCAAAGTATTTTAAATACTACATTTTATGTGTGTGTGGTACTGGGGGTTTGAACCCAAGGCCTCATGCGTCATGTGTCCTTTACAAGCATTTGATCATTGAGCTGCACCTCTTGTCCCTTTTTTTTTTTTTTTTTTTTGCAGTCCTGGGGGTTGAACCCAGGGCCTCACACTTGTGGCCTTTACAAGTGCTGGATCACTGAGCTGCACCTCCAGCCAATTTTTTTTTCTTTATTGAGACAAGGTCTTGCCAAATTATGCAGATTGCCTCTGGTCTGGAACTTGCAATCCTCTTGTCTCTGCCTCCTGAGCTGCTGGGATTACAGGTGTTTGCCACCTCACCCGGCTCCCCTTTTCATTTTTTTATCTTGAGATAGGGTCTAGCTGAGCTACACAGGCTGTCTCTGGCCTCGAATTGGTGATCCTCCTACCTCTGCCTCAAGAGTCGCTGGAATTACAGGCATGCACCATGGTGCCTAACATCAAAATTACATTTTTTTAAACCTAACCTTTTGGTTAAAGCTAACCAAAAACCTTTACACAATGAAGGCTTGAATAAAACAGAAAAAGAAACACAAAGGAGTACACCTCCTATGGTTTGCATAAGTATCATGAAAAGAGCCACATGTTAGAGGCTCAGCACCCAGGGAAACCCTACTGGAGATGCTAGGGACTTTTAAGAGGAGAGACCAAGTGGGAGGCGTTTAGTTCATTGGGGTCATGCCCTCCAACGGGATGGTGGGATCTCATTCTCTTGGTGTCTCTCTGCTTCCTGGCTGGAGAGGTGACATTTTTTTCCCGAACATGTTCCCTCCATGATATACCACCATGCACTGCTCTCACCACCCCTGAGCCCAGGCAGATGCCGTGCCTTTGAACCTCCAAAACTGTGAGGTAAATGAACCTTTCTTTTCTTAACAGGAAATTTGTCTTGTGTATTTTGTTAAAATAATTCAAAACTGGCTAATATCCTGCCAAACACACCCATAAAACATACAAATTTGGCAGTGGCTATGTTTCTAACGAGACTGCCCATACCACCCTGGCTTCTAATCCTATCTGGTCTTGAAGCTAAGCAGAGTCAGCCTAGTTAGTACTTGGATAAGAGAATGCCTGGAATACCAGGTGCTGTAGGCTAAGGAGAAGGACCCAGCAACCCATTCCCTAAACAATCAGCCATTGAAAACCCTATGAATACCAGAGAAGCACTGACATAGTGCCCAGCATGGCACAGTGCCAACTAGTGTTTCGTTCTGTTGAACATAGGGTCACTATGTGTCCAAAGACTACAGGCTCCATGGGTCTGCACCTTTCACAGAGATCATCTTGCTGGTTGTGTGTCTTCTTGGCCCCTTCATGCCAGGCCCATCTTGGGGACACTCCAACCACTTGGGGACACTCCAACCATGGGTTTCACAGGGGCAAAAGCAGATTTCGTGGTGCTGAAGCTTGTAATGATTTGACTGTGACAGAAAGCATCCTAGTGGCAGATCTTCCATCAGAATTTGGTTTCCACTTCATGTCAACAGAGAAAGCCAGAGGTATGACTACCCATCCTGTGTACAGTGTCTCACAAGTTAGTCACCTGGTTAGGGAGCTGGAAAAGAAAAATGAAATTGAAAATCTGATGACAAAAATTTCTGGTAAGGGACTAACTCTGAAAGGAGCTGTGTGAAATCTTCATAGCTTCCAAATATGACCAAAAGAGGGCGCAGTGGTTCTGCAAATAGAACCTCCTGGCTCCAGCGCTTCCAGAGAATTTGAGAAATGGCTGTTGTTAGGTCACATTGAGTTGAATCCGATTCATAGCCACTCTGATAGAGTTTTCAATGACTGATTATTTTGGGATTGCTTCGGGAGTGAATTGACAAGTCCTTCTCCCATTTTTGTAGTACTGGAGATGGAACCCGGGGCCTCAGAGAGTGCAGATCAGTGCTCTACCAAGCCTGGAAGAAGTTTTAAAATGCCATTTCCCTTTCAACCTGGTTTACTCATCTCCACTTGGGGCTCCCAGGTATCCAAAAGTACTGAAGAAATTATAATTGAACTCTATTAACCACAGATACTGAATGTGGGAGATCAAGGTCTGCTGAACCCTGAGAAGGTGCAGAGAACACCCATTGTGTCTGGCTCCCAAAGTCCATTTAGAGACTGATGCCACCAAGGCCCGCTTGATGCTCACAGGAAACCCTGAAATGACCTTCACTCCAGTAAGCTATAATCACCTCCCATGGAATAAACAAATGAACTCCTTTCAGAAAGTGAGCATAGATGATGCCCTTCTGCTAAGAGATGTCTGTGTGGCAGCTATTTATTTGAGTGCCGTATGCTTTGAGGGGGAAAAAAAACGACTTAGGAAGTCAAATTTTATTCAAATGTAAACAATTAAACTATTTAACTAGCAAATGCAGTATCTGTTAGAAAATACAGAGCGAACTTTTACACATAAGTATTATTGTGGAATGAATTTTGCATCAAGAGCTCCCTTTTGGCTGGGTGTGGTGTTGCACACCTGTAACCCCAGCACTTCGCAGGCAGGGTTATATAGGGAAACCCTGTCTTAGGAAAACAAAAAACAAAACAAAACAAAAAAACAATGGAGTTCACTTTCTACCTTATCCCAAGTAATGAATGCTACAAAGCACAGGACTCAAAGATGCAAATATCTAAACTATTCCATTCTCAGAGACAAAGTAGTGAAATTAACTATGTTACCTGTTATTCAGGTAACATATCCAAAAATAATCACTACAATCGATTGTGAGGCCTGTAACTATAATATGTTGTTACTGAGTTAGGAAAAAAAATTTTTAAACACAGTTGATAATTATTTAAATGAGAAATGTTAAGTGATGTCTTATTAGGAGAATCTACTGGCAATTTTTTTATATTTTAGATGAATTTATTTCTTCTTTAAAGAACTATAAACAAATCTAAAATATAACCAATTCATTAATATTCAATGTCATAAAAATTCTTTAAAGATTTTACATCTGTGTTGAACCTCTAAAAAATAGTTACCTTCCTGTCAACAATTGAAGTTATGTAGAATTTTTATTAAATATTTTAAATGCTTAACTGCTGAAAAGACTTCTCATCTTCACTAATGGATAAATTTGGCTAAAGTTCCTGTTTAAATTACCAAAAATAATAACTTAGCAGTTTAAATATTTAGGAATTTTTCACACAGTTTTATAAATAGAAATACAAGTTTCTTGAAGAAAAAATTTTAAACATTAAAATTCAGAGATAGGCTGGGTGAGGTGGTGCATGCCTGTAATCCCAGTGGTTTGGGAGGCAGAGGCAGGATGATCGCAAGTTCGAGACCAGAGGCAGTCTACATAACTTAGTGACAGCCTGTCTCAAAAAGTTAAAACAGGAGCTGGGGGTGCAGCTCAGTGGTCCAGCCCTTGCAGAGCATGCAAGTGCAAGGCCCTGGGTTCAAACGTCAGTACCACACACAAACACACACACACACACAAATTCAGAGATATGAATAAAAATCACCCATGATCCCAATATGCTATTCATATTCTACTTAGTTATTTCAACTCAGTTCAATATATATAGAACCTAAGGAAGGTAGCTTAAAAGGGAAACCTTACTGCAGTATCATATTTGAATACAGACAGGAAAATCCAACATAGAACCCAAGCACATGGAATCTACATGCGGATTAAAAGTGAGGTAAATCATACAGGATATGAATGGTCCTAAACTGATTTGGAGCTGGGATTTAGCTCAGTTGGTAGAGCGCTGCTCTGCAGTCTGTGAGGTCCCGAATTCGATTCCCAGCACTGCAAAATGGGAGAAGGACTTGGCAACCGACTCCCAAAGCAATCCCGAAACAGTCAGCCATTGAAAACCCTATGAAGTTCGCTATGAGTCGGACTTGACTCAACGGCACCTAACAACAACAACAAGCTGATTTGAGGGCTGGGATTTAGCTCAGTTGGTAGAGGGCTGCTCTATAGTCTCTGAGGTCCCAAGTTTGATTCCCAGCACTACAAAAATGGAGAAGGACATGGCAATCCACTCCTGAGGCAATCCCAAAAGAGTCAGCCCAATAAGGGCGCAATAAGGGTCACTATGAGTCAGAGATGATTCAGTGGCACCAAACAATAAGAAGTTGATTTGACCTCTCAGTAAATGTCAAGTTCTTTTGGCAGATAGTCTCTAAATTACAGGAGGTAATTCTCATTAACTCCTTCCCACTGACTTCTTGTATAGAAGATATTTTGTGATGGTGAAGCAAGCTGTAGACCAAATTCTGCCAAATGCACAGATATTTATGAATAAGCACATGCATAAAGAGTCATCTGACTTACTTTTGTAGCTTTTGAGTGTTGAAGGAAACCTGTTGAGCTGAAGACAGTTAAAGACCGGAGCTCTCACTTCTGTTTCCATGATGGCAGGACAGAGAGCAAAACAGACCAAAGGGCTTTCTCTTCCCACCCTCAATGTACCTCTACAGCCAGGTGCAAATCCTTCTGCACTGGAGACAGGGGCTTATCAGCCTGGAGAGGGGACCAGCTGGCAGCAGAAGAATCTGGAGCTGACTTTAACACATTTCCACAGTTTTTCCACCTGTGAAGCCTGAAATCTCTTGCTTCTTCCTCTTGTCTCTCTCAGGTTTATTAATCTTTCTTAAGATACCATTTAAATGAGGCTCCTTGAGTAGAGAGGGTGTGAGTCTCATCTGGCATGAGGTACACTGCAGTATCATATATTTGTTTGTGTTTATCTCTTGTTAGTCTGTCCTTTGTTAGTAGAAGTCTGTCCCAGCTAAGAACCTATGAGGGTTGAGAAAAATTATTTTTTCTCTCCTTCAGTGTCCTGCCCTCAAGCATCCTGTCTTGAACTTTGCTTGAAAGGTTTTCTGAGTTGGGGCACAGTATTCAATAGAAGGACCAGCTAGCCAGGAGGTGGGGACAGTGGGCCAAGTCAGGGCCAGTGGGACTTTAAGGTCAGCACCAAGGAACTTACAGTCTTCTCGTGCTCTATCCATTCAAGCACGTAGGAGGGTGTGTGTCATATTTCTAACTAGCTGCCAACTATCTTAATCACCATAATTTTGCTATTTGGTTAATTTTGCCAATAGACTCTCTGGTGTAGATTTTGACACCATCATCTGAAATGCAAAATAATGACCACTGGGTCATTACGGTATAGCCACTCCTCAGTTATTATTTAATCAGTCACACACACATGCATTGTGCCTACTAGTCTCCTTGTTTTCACTCTTCCTTCCTTTCATCTCCTTTTAACCTGAGAACCGAAGTAAACCTGTTAGCATATGTCTAATCATATCATTCTCTCTCTCTCTCTGTCTCTCTCTCTCTCTCTTTTTTAAAAAAAGCCTCCATGGGCTTTCCATTACACTCAGAGAAAAAGTCAGCATCCTTATCGCGTACTATGCGGTTTTGTAAGATACATGCCTAGCATGCATAGGCTAGAGACTTGATTGGGACTTTTGCATGAATAGATGAACAAAAGCACTAATGAATATTGAAATATTCCTAAAATAAATTGCCATATAGACAACAAAGCAGATATCTTGTTATATTTTAAATGAGTTTTAAAAACTCTTATTTGATATTTTTAAACTTTCCAGTGATTATACTTTTGCAGAGTAAAAAGGTGCTCCATTGTCATAATTATACAAGATCAGTTTAATAAAGCTTGTGGTTCCTGGACTCCAGCTTGTAGTTAGTCAAATTTTATCATTCATTGTACACCTGCCAGAGTATATCAGTTCTACATAAAAATCTCTTTTTACCTTTTGGGAACTCCAACTTCAATAGTGAGAAATTTGTTTAATACCATCCACCACCCTGTTATTTAATTGTTGGATATTTCAGGATATTATACATCTTTCTCTCCTACCTTTTCAGTGAAGATATTTCATACCTTTATAATGGAGTTAGATTCTTTTGCAATATTTTATATTTTATCTTCCTAAATTAATTCTTTAATGTGCATATATTAATGTTCATTCTTTGTGCTGTGAAGTTCTATGAGATGAAACAAATGCAGTTTCATACATTCATCTTTCCAATGTCATACACAGTAGTTTCACCACCAAAATATCCCATGTGCTTGCTGTACTTGATATCACACAAACCTCAAAACTGTGGCAACTGATATATCTATTGTCTCTGTAGTATTACTCTTTCTAGAATGCCAAATAGTTAGAATCATATAGACGTAGCTTTCATAGACTGACTTTTTTCACTTAACAATAGTTAGGATTCATCTGTGCCTTTGTGTAGCCTAATAGCTCATTCTTTTTAGTACTGAACAATACCCTTTTATATGATATACCATAATTTGTTTATTCATTTACCTACTAAATTACATCTTGTTTGTTTCCAATTTTCAGGTGATTTTGAGTAAAGCTGCTATAAAATTTCACATCCAATTTTTTGTGCAGACCTAACAGCATCTAACAATAAGTTTTCATATAAGTCGGATTGTATGGTAAAACTATGTTCAGTTTTGTAAAAGACTCCCAAATTGTCTTCCAAATGGCTAGAGCATTTTGCATCCTACTAGCAATAAATGGGAATTTTTGTTGCTCCTATTCCTCACCTATAAGTGATATTATCAGTTTTTTTATTTAGTAATTTTAATAGGTAAGTAGTAGATCTTGTTGTTTCTTAATTTATATTCCTCTAGAAGATGCTGGACATCTCAGAAGTTACTTGCTGATGAAGTGTCTGTTCAGATCCTTTTTCATTTTTATGGAGCTATTTGTTCAATTTTAAGTTCTTTGTATATTTTGGATTCAAGTTCTTTACATGTGTTTGTGAAGATTTCCTCCCAGTCTTTGGCATATCTTTTCCCTCCCTTAACAGTGTTTTTTTGTAGAGTAGAAGTTTTTATTTTTCACGCAATTCAATTTACCATTTTTTTCATGGATTGTGCTTTTGGGGGTGTATCTAAAAATTCATCAGCAAACATAAGGTCATGTAAACTTTTTTCAGGTTTTCTTTTGGAAGTTTTACAGTTTTGCCCTCCACAATTTGTTCTATGATTCACTTTAACTTAACTTCTGTGCCTAGCTCAAAATCATTATTCCACTGTAGGGGCAGGTTTGACTGGCATGGTACCAAAGAGCCAGATGACAGAACGAGGACTCAGGTACCTGTGGGAAGAAGATAAGGGCACTGACAAGTGCAGCTAAAAGGTGACAAAGGCAAATGTTATCATTTGTGTCAAACTGATTCTGTAGCAATAAAAGCATATTAATTAATATTTAATAGTACATATTTTGAACCATTGAAAGATTGGAATAATAGTTTTAGGTGACCAAAAAATGAAGATTCTTACCTTTTGATTAGTAAAACATGATTTATTATCTTAGTTCTTTCATCAAACTACATATTGAACAGTTGTAACAAATATACATGTATGTATATATGTGTGTGTGTGTATGTGTGTATGTATGTATATATGTATGTGTGTGTATATATATATATATATATATATATATATATATATATATATATATATATATATATATATATATATATATACGGGGGTGGCCCCTTTGTGCCACAGTCTGCACCAAATGTGTCCTGTGATTGTCCCCACTGTGAAAAGTAGTCACTCCTGGAAAATCAGCCCTCTCTTGGCCAATCTTTTATATTATTCTAACCCCATAAGAACCCTACAAGTAGAAAAATAAAGTAAATCTTAAACTTCAAAATGCTGAAACTACTGTTTCTTTTGTTGTTTCTTTATAGAAATTTGTCTACTTGCCTGTTTTCTTCCCTCTTTCCCTCCATCTCTTCTTTCCTTCCTTCTCTCCTTCCTTCCTTCCTTCTCAGTTTTATGTGAAGTTAAGAGTGTCTCAGGATCACCCTACTGGTAAGATGGCCGAAATGTTATAAACTTGCTTTAAAGCTGGATTATGATGATAAAAATAGCAATGTATTGTTGTTGTTGTTGTTAGGTGCCGTCGAGTCAGTATCTGACTCACAGCGACCCTCATAGGGTTTTCAATGGCTGACTGTTTCGGGATTGCCTTGGGAGTGGATTGCCAGGCCCTTCTCCCATTTTTGCAGTGCTGGGAATTGAACTTGGGACCTCAGAGACTGCAATGCAGCGCTCTACCAACTGAGCTAAATCCCAGCCCGCAGCAATGTATTATCAAGTCTTTATTATGATCCTGGTGCTATACTAACTTTATAAAGATTATTTCATTAAATATTTCTAATAACCTGCAAGGGTTGATAGTATTTTATAAATAAAGAAACTAAGTCTCTGAAGGGCTGGGTACCTTGTCTGTGTGCACTGAATAAAGAGCAGGTCTAGGTAGCAAGTTTGCTCTGACTCTACCAATGGCACTCTGGGCTGCCCTGCCACGGTGCTTGCTACTGCTAACTTGGAGGGATTTATAACCGATCTGCTAAATTTTAATTTTATTTTCTTGACGAAGAGCAAGCTTGAGAATGTGCTGAACAGAATTTATTTGTGTACTATGAATTGTAAATCTGTAGAGATTGAATTGATGGGTAATTCACCTGGCAAAAATCAGAAGTGGGAAAATCGAAACTTTGTTAGAACTAAGCTAACAACAGCAGAGACTTCTAATGTTCATCTACATTTCCATTGCCTCTCCTTCTGAGCTAATCTCCCATCTTTTTGCAGTAGGCAGAGCCATGCTGTTATTTCTGATTAACAAACCATGGCTAACAACCATGTGCGTATCACCTGTGGGCAGGAACATGGACTTGATGGTAGAAAACCATCTAGAAATGTTGCAGTTTTTTGTGGGGATTGTGGAAGATTGGACTGACACAGAGGACTCACACTGGGGATTCCGTGGAGGATGGTCAAGCATAGTGCTGCACAGACTCACAGATGGTTTTGCACAAATTGTAAACCAACTCCTTTTGTCTGAAGCCACAGATGTGGAGTTTAGTTGTTAATGTGGCAAAATCTGGCCTATTCTAGCTAATGGACTGTCTCTCTGCCTACAGTCTCTGAATTAAATAACAAACCACAGTACTACATGCTTTCTCTTACAACTTACACAGGCAACTGATCTTAGATTATTTTTTAATCATTCAATCTTTGAGAAAGCCGATGCCATTTATTTCAGCCTAGAAATTGAAGATCCTGAGTAAAGTCGGCACCGGCCATGATTTTCAAGGTGTTCTTTTATCTTTCATTTCATCTAATGTGAAGGAGTCAGGCTTTCACTCTATGTCGACTGTGGCAAAGAGTTTGGAAATGGATTCTGTCACCTCTGGTTATTGAGTACTTGGGCTGAAGCTGAAGTGTTTGGGAGAGTTTCAGAAATAATTCTTACTTTGCAATCTTCAATACTGAAAATGGAAAAGAGGAAAGAGTTATTTGAGCTAAAATGCTATAAAAAATTAGTGATAGCTTTCCTTCTACTTCATTTTCAGGCAGGAGGAATTCAAGCCATATTAGCAATGATAACTTACTAAGGGATTTACTGGTAGGGACAGAATTTTAATATATTATCCATTGAATTCCTGTACCAAGTTTGGATGAGCTGTCATTCAGCAGTTTCTGCAACAGTGATAGAAGTCAAATTTGACTAGATCATAAATATGTTTCTAAAATAGATGCCAAATACATATGTATTTTAGGATCACTTTAACAAAAATATAGAATGATAATTATAGACATGAAATTGAGTTTCAATGAAATTAACATTATTCTTAAATGAAAATAAGGATTGATTAGGTTTCTGGCATACATAATTTTTACTTTTAAATTCATTTCATTTTCAGTAAGTATGTATTTGAAAATCTTATTATATTCAATTGAAATGATGTAAACTTATAGTCCATGAAATGGGACATTTTTTTGTATAAACAAAATTTGTGAATTATGTTTGACCATAAGGGAGACTTTTGAAAATATTTTTGATGAAATAGCAGAACAAAATAGCTAAATACTGAAGATCATGATAGAAAAAGCCAAAAGGGCAGTTTTCTGGAAAGAAGATAATCCTACTGGCTCACATTGCTTGAAAGATACCTGTTGCATGAGTGTGTTCTCTCTGTTTTTCCCTCTGAATGGAAGGGATGTCAGGCTAGGGGGAGACACCAGTGAGAACAGCATGTAAAATGAGCCTCTCACAGGAATTGTCTTTGGTAGTTTAGGTGACTACAATCTGAGGAGTGGAAACTTTAGAGCAAACTCAACAGGCTTGAATGCCATCCTGGCCTGCAGTCTCAGTTTCCCAAGAGCCATTGACCCCTAGACAATTTGAGTGAGTTAGAAGGAAGACTTGTGCCCAATCTGGGATTAGACTAAAAATCACAGATATAAGGATGAATGGATAGGGAGGTAGAATTAATGTATATCTAGTAATATGTTTGTATAATTATACATAAATATGGTTATTACATGTACTAGATTAAAGTGCATAGTGTACCCGTGCATAGTACATACATGTGTACATGCACACGTGTATATATACACACATGCATGTATATATACACACATGTATGTATATATACATACATATATATGTATACACACACATACATACCTGTGTGGCTGGGATTTAGCTCAGTTGGTAGAGTGCTGCGCTGCAGTCTCTGAGGTCCCGAGTTCAATTCCCAGCACCACAAAAATGGGAGAAGGACCTGGCAATCCACTCCCAAGGCAATCCCGAAACAGTCTGCCATTGAAAATCCTATGAGGGTCGCCATGAGTCAGATACCGACTTGATAGCACCTAACAACAACAACAACAACATACCTGTGTATATGTATACATAGATATATACATAAACATATATTTGAACACACATACATGTGTGAAATTAGTAAGGGAGGGAAAGAGGGAGGAAGGGAAAAAAGGAAAGAAGGGAAAGAAAGTACTACACCAAAATATTAACACAGGTTATTGATGAATGGTGAAATTATATTCAATATTTGTTTCTATTAAAATACTTTTCATTATATTCTTCAATGACTATATATAGGTTTAATAATCAATGAAGCCAAATGGCAATGAATGCAAAATAAAAGAGGTAATGTGAAAAGTACCAACTTTATCTAAACATGCTTTAAAGAAAAGGCTAAATTTTTTAAAAATTACACTTGATTATTTCACTGAGTAACTATATTACTAAGGTTGCATATTGGACTTCCAAATTCAAGTCCATCGGGAAAGGAGATCAAGTTCAATCACTGCTATTCTAATGACAAGACAAAAGCTGAATTAACTGTAAACAGTCAGCTTTTATTAGATCTATCAGAAAATTAAAATCAAAGGGAGACCATTGCCCCCAAATTGGGGAAGCTGACAGGTAGATAGAATCTCAGCTTACTGGAACAGAGCTCATGGTCTAGGAGAACTTAAATTATAAATAAAAGTTTCCTAGAAGGTCAGTGTGGACAAACTTGAGAGTTAAAAATGCAAGGGAGAGTACTTAGTCTTATGGATATCTGTTTTTGAGTTTTATCTTCAGGAGCCTTGCAGGATTCTCCAAGAAATGGGAGAAAAATTCCCTCATGCTTCTGAAAGGTGACCATTTTGAAATATGTCCAGAACATTCTGTTTTCCTTAACAGACTGTTTCTTTGAACCAGATGCAGTAGAATGCTTGTAATCCCAGCACTCAGGTGGCAAAGGCAGGGTGATTCTGAGTTTGAGGCCAGAAGTAGTCTGTGTAACTTAGTGAGACCCTGACTCAAAAAAAATTTTTTAATTGAAAAAATGAATAAATTTCTATGAAAGGGAAAAGATTTGAACTCACCAATGTAATACTGAAGGAGAACAAAGTTCAAGGATTGACACTACCCAACTTCAAGATTTAATATCAAGCTATAGACAAGACAGTATGGTAATGTTGAAAGAACAGACAAATAGATGGATGGAACAGAATTGAGAGCCCAGAGACAGACCAATACAAATATAATCAACTGATCTTTGACAAAGGAGCAAAGATAATGCAATGGAGGGTAGATAACCTTGTTTCTTCCCCTATATTGGTAAATTTTGGTGGGGTACAGAGTAATACAGCATTTGCTTTTTCCATTATGCAACTAGTACATCACTTTTGGTTACACTTTCATCAATTTACAAAGTTTATGGAACTTTTTAAACTAATATGAAGTAAAAGTTGTATGCATATTTGGGTTATATTCCCCTATTTTCCCCATGTACTCATGAAGTTCCATCATTTACCTTGAGATTATCCTTTCCCCCTCTATCCCTTCACATTGTTTCTCCTCCTTTCCCCGTCTTCCACATTCTTCACTTCTCTTTGCTACTCTCCTCAGAGGATGGATAATCTTGTAAGCAAATGATTCTGGAAAAACAGGATATTCAAATGCAAAAGAAATGAATCTTGACATTTCACAAACAACTCAATATGGATAAAAACTCCTATAAGATGGAAAACTGTAAAATTCCTAGAAGATAGGAGAAAATCTAGGTGATTGTGGATATGGCACTGACTGTTTAGATACAATATCAAAAGTATGGTCCATGAATGAAAAAAATCGAAAAGCTAGATTTCATTAATATGAAAAATATCTGCTCTGCAAAACACACTGTAAGAGAATGAGGAAACCTACCACAGAATAAGAGAAGATCTTTGCAAAACACATATCTGATAACGGACTTGAATCCAAAACATACAAAGAACTCCTAAAACCTCAACAATAATAAGACAAGCAGCCACATTTAAAAATGAGCAAAAGATCTGAAAAGACATCTCATCAGAGATATACAGATGGCAAATAAGCATATGAAAGAATGCACGATTTTATATGTCATTAGAGAAATGCAAATTTGAACAATCAGACACCACTAACACCTATTAGAATGGCTAAAATGAAAAACACTGACAATTTCAAATACTGGTGAAGAAATTCATTCATTGTTTGTGAGAATATAAAATGTCATTGCCATTTGGAAAACAGCTTTGTCAGTTTCTTACAAAAATAAGCATATTCTTACAATACTAAGCATATTCTTACAATGTGATCCAGCAAACACATGTTTTGGTGTTTACCCAAATGAATTGAAACCTAAAAACCTGCACACAGATTTTATAACAGCTTTACTCATAATTGCCAAAATTTGGAAGTAATCAAGATTATTCAATAGGCTAATGGATAAACAAACTGTGGTACAACCATACAATAAAATTTTATTGAGCAATAAAAAGAAACAAGCTATCAAGCCATTAAAAGATACGAGAAAAACTTAAAGGCACATTACCAAGAGAAAGATGTCAATCTACATACTATGTGATTCCAATTATATGGCATCCTGGAAAAGTTAAAACTAAAGAGACAGTAAAAAGATCAGTGATTGCCAGAGGTGTAGAAGGAAGAAGGTAAGGGTAAATAGATGAAGCACAGGAGATTTTTAAATTAATGAAACTATTCCATATGTTACTATAATGATGGTTATATGTCATACATTTGTCAAAAATTGTAGAATTTACAATACCTAGAATTGACTGTAATGAAAGGAATAGATGTTAGTTATTAAGAATGTATCAATATGGTTCATAACAAATGTACTACATTTATAAGATGTTAATAATAGGAGAAACTGTGAAGGGGATGTGAGGGCATATAAGATCTCTGCATTTTCTACCCAATATTTTTGTAAATTTAAAACTATTCCATAAAGCAAAGTCTATTAATTTTCAGGAAGTGTACACTGGTTTGGAAATAAGTTTTACTAAGCAGAGTGTGATGAATGTGAGCCTGAGCTGTGGATCCAGACTCCCTGAGTGACCTTGGGCAAGTGAAGTGTGAAAAATGGCAGTCATGGTGCCTGGGTCATGAGGCTGGCTTTAGTATCAGATGAGAATCTATGGGGAACATATGGCTGAGTGCTTCTGAGTGGTTGAAACACCATCATTAATTCTTGTAAGGAAATTTCTAATAATATAACCATTTGAAATCGGACTGGGCTCCCTTGTGAGATAGTTCCTTATCACTGGAGTATTCAAGCATAGACAGATTGATTGTACATTCAGTATTAATTTGGAAAAGAAACACACTATCACAAAAATGACCAGATAGCATGCCAACTAATTTCCTTCTCAATACTGAAAATTTAAGATCCCATGAAAGGAGATGATGCATGCAAAACCACTTAGAAAACTGTAAAAGCCAAATGTTCAAGATATTATTTAATATTTCCTCTGGTTTTACTGCATATTTCAGCTCATTGCCAAAGACATTGCTCCAAAGCCTTGGGATTATATAGTGTCAGTGTTGGAGAAAACATCAGTGCTCATAAATTCAACCACCTTTTAAAGATACAGAATACGAGGCTCCAAAAGATTAAATGATTTCTCCAAGGGCACAAAGTGAATTAGTGATGTAGTTGGGTTAAAACTATTCGTCTAAACTTCAGTTCACTTTATTATGAATGTTGCCATCATTATTGCCAATTATAGAAACATTTTCAAATTCCTAAAGATTCCACACTTAGATTGGAGCAAAAACAACCTATTTTTCTTTTTGGAGTGTCTCCTCTAAACTCTGTAGCCAGTAACTTTGTGGCAGAGAACCTTTCTAGCTTCTGCTTTTTGCAGAAGTCGCTCCAGTTTGCTGTTCTTTCTATGTCTATAACATTACAAATCAAAATTCCACAGCAAAATGTGGCCAATGACATTTCCTCAGTAACATTGTAATAGTACCTTCACATTAAACAATTTTCAAATCACTATTATATTACTTCTTTGTAACAGGCCTGTGAAATGCACAGGACAGGATTTTATTTTGATCTTCATTTTATGGATAGGAAATAGGAATTTAAAGAAATTTCATGACTCACCCCAATTCATAGAGCTTATCAGTGGGTGAAATGGTTTTGACACAAATCTCTGGTGTTTCTCTATGTGCTATTTGAGCTCTAAGTTTTGAAATACATAATAAATACTTTTCTTTCAAAGCCATTTGTTTAGCTACAGAAATCATTTCTTTATACTGACTCTTTATATTATATAATATTTGATATAGACAAAAGAATATAGTTAAATTTATATTACCCATTACGAAGCGTAATAATAAAACGAACACCTACAAAATTGCTCCCCCTAAATACTCTTAATCTACTTGTGTGATTCTTCTTCATCTTTTCACTTTCTCTTTCCATGGAGGTAATCATGTCATTTACCTCATTTTATAACTTAAAAAATAATTTTGTCACAAAATTGTAGATATTTTTAACCCTGTATTACTTAGTTTTGTTTTTAAGTTACATAAAAAAATTTCTAGGCTGTATTCCACATACACAGTATTGCTCTTTGCATTCAATATTATATATTTCTAAGATTCTTCCAAGTCATTTTGTGTAACAGGCATTTATTCATTTCCTACCAAGTTATATACCACTAAAATGAGAAATACTTCAATATATTTTTTCACTTTTTCATTGGTGGAGATTTAGGTTGCTGATAGCTTTTTTCTGTTGTGAACAATGACAGCATGACGTTTTTGTATTTGTGTCCTAGTGCATGTATGAAAACATTTATATATAGAAGTGAAAATTGGTGGCTTAAGGATTAAGAAAATATTCAAATTTATGAGATATTGCCATATTGATTTCTAAAATTGGTATAATAATTTAAATGATAAGATCTTAATTTTTGAATCTAATGTTTATAAAATGTTACTTTATTGAGATCTCAAGATGTATTTCCTAAAAATATGAGAATTAAGTTTTTTTGTGTGTGCGGTCATTTGTCATCTGGGTTTTCTTCTCTTTAAAATAACTCTTTATGCCTTTTGCTCATTTTCCTACTTTTTTCTTTTTGACAGGTAAGAGACTGGAATACCAGTCTCTTGTCAGTTATGTATATTCTGTGTATCATTTCCCAGTTGATGGCTAGTCTTTTGATGTTATTGATAATGGCTTTTAATTCATTCAAATAAATAGTTGGATACAATTATAGTTATCAGTCTTGTCTTTTATTATTAGTAAGTATATTGAGGTCACATTGAAAATCCTTCTTCACTATTAAGTTCATAAAATTATTTTCCTAAATTTTCTTCTAAAATATGTGAAGTTTTTGTTTCACAGTTATCTTTAATCTACAAGGAATTTATTTTGGTGTATGCTTTGGGTAGAGGTCCATCTTTTCCTGGCAGAGATAGCTAGTTGTCCCAGCATTATCTCAAGTAAATTTGTTCCTTTCCTGAGTTGTCAGCAGTGCTACCGCCACTTTCTTATTTCAGTTTTCCATGTATGTGTTGGTCTGCTTCTTGGCTCTTTGTACTGATCTTCTGGTCAGTTCCTTGATCTTAGTGTCAGTACTCAGATTTCTCAATTAACCATTGCTTCTCAGCGAGTCTTGATCTCTAGTAGATAATGGACTCTCAAATTCCCCTTCATCTGGATGGACAATTCTTGTCTATTATGTGTGTTTGCTACTTACTCTGTATTAATTTTAGAATCATATGGTTGAGTTTCTCAAAAAAAGAAAAAAGAAACTATAGGATTTTGACTGAAATTGGAATGATTTAACTGAAATACTCTTGAGTATGCTGTTCAGATCTCATGACATTGATCTTATGACATCTTATGATATTATATCTATGGATATAATATCTCTTCATTTCTTTTGCCTTTATAATTGTCATTCAATATAATTTTTTAGTGTTCATCATACTAGTTTTAAACATCTCCTACTGGATGCATGTCTGGGAACTCTGTTTTTGTGGGAGATTTAACTTGTAGAATTATATGGGATTATTGATTTTTCTATAGAAAAAATTGTAGATTCAATTTTTCAGATGGCAAAAACATTTGTTTTACTCTAATATCTAAAAAACCTTTAGTGGTTCAAAATGTTTTTCTCTGGTGAGGAATTACACTGTCTTTGGCAAAGACATTGACGTAGAGCCACTTCAGCTCTTTAGTGGGTGGGGCATGGGGGGCAGTGGGGGCCCAGGGTCCCACTCATCTTTCTGTGGGTTCTGCTGCATCTGGATTGCTGCTGGCACCTGGGCTCAAGGAAACCTTGATTTTAAGTATTCTAGCACTTAGGGGTCTGATTTCAATTTAAGTTTTAAAATTTCATTTCTTTCTTGGAATTTGACCACCAGGAGAGTTCTGATTTGCTATCAACTCAGAAATGTAAAAAAGAAAAAAAATAAATAAAGATGCTATGTGCAGGATGTAGTTACTTTCCAGTGAAAGATTCCTTCAGAAGATCTAGTCTGACACTCTGCCCAAACTAAATGTTACAACTGACTCTTAGCATTCATGGATTCCAGTTTCTGAAAAGTAAAACAAAACCAAAAAAAAAACCAATATTGAGCTTTATAGAAGGTGGCAGAGAGGCATTCTCTTTTACTAAGCGAATGCTTCAATGAAACAGGCAGCAATGATGAAGTCTCCCTTTGACAATGTCACTTCCCCTCTGCTTTTCTTAGCATGTGCTAAATCTACCAATTCGTGGTGAAATGAAAATATTTCAATCCAAAAGCAATGCTTCTAGGAATGCTTACAACATGGAGGCAGCACATAAAGTCACATAATTCAATTTATCTATTTGTTTACTTATTTGATGAAAGAATGACCTTTTCTATCTCATTATTGAATCCCTACAATGTCTACATTTGGCAGATGTGATGCAGTAATGTCCAGCTTAGCTATTATTTGTAAGCATGCGCTAAGCTTTCCAAGCTTTCTGCTCACCTGTGCTTACGTGGACCCAGACACTTGAATATTTCTCTCAAACTTCTTTCTAGGAGTCCTTGCCACCACCAGTTTTGACCTGATAACTGTGCCTTGTTCATCATTATGTTAACAACCTAGCTATTGTGAACTCTTTAAATGGGAGCACTTTCTGCATGAGTTTGGTTATATAAGATGCTTATGACGTGATACTATCTACTAATTTTTATATACTATATATTCTCAAATCTAATATGCACCCTTCCAACAATTTTAAAGAGCTAAAAAGTCAGATGCAGATTAGAATCCCACGCAGGCTAGATTCAGTTGAGAGCTGGTTATGGGAAAAATTATAGAACCACTATACACGTTGTAAAAACAATACAATACAATAATGTAGGATTGATCCAGGTGCAAATTAGATTCCAGAATATATGATATATAAGAATAGACATGTATACTCTGCACTCTGAATATATCAAATGAGTCAAAAAAATCCAATGAATATTTTGGGACTGCTCCTCACAGAAAACATATCATTTTGGCATGAAGATGCTTAATTGCCTCTCATTCTAAATGTCAAACATAGCTGAAAATGATTCAATCAGGCTCACTAGAGTTCCACTTGCTTCTCTTTTCCTTGTTTTTATACTTCACATATGTACTGTCTGAATTCTATCCTATCTAATTTGTGAAATAGTTTTCACTATTTATCCATTCAAATATCAAATATTTATGGTGAATTTAATAGATGTGCACTATACTAGGTATTTAGGAATATAACAAATGAAAGGGATCAGGTAACTTGCTGGACAGGAGCTCTGGTATCCAGGAGGAGACAGATAAGTATAAGAAGTGTTTTGAAAGAAGTATATACGAAACATCAAAACAATAACTCAGCATGATGACAGCTAATACAGAACGTTGGTACCAGGAGAGTGTAGAAAGCTAATCATGTAATTCTTATGGCTTTGGAACTTTTTTGTGGGAGGAGTTTGTCAGAGTTTGGAGATGCCAGTGAGAGAAGCCCAGCAGGGCTGGAGGGGTAGTTCTGGTGAGAGTAAGAAAAACCAGAATGCTACTGCCAACAGAAACGTGGATGGGGCCAGGCAGGTGGCACATGCCTGTAATCCCAGAGACTGGGGAGGAGGAGGCAGAAGGATCACAAGTTTGAGACCAGAGGTAGTCTGCACAATTTGGCAAGACCCTGTCTCAAAAAAGTAAAAAAAAAAAAAAAGAGCTGGGCGTGCAGCTCAGTGGTCCAGCACTTGCAAAGCTTGCAAGCACTAGGACCTGGGTTCAACCCCCAGTACCAAACAAACAAACAAACAAAACCTGGATGAGGCTCACAGGATTTCAGAGAAAAATGAAGACTTTATTGGGCACTGATTGGCATAGAGGCCAACCATGTTACATTCTGGCAAAACAAACAAAACAAAGGAAAATGAACAAAAAACCTGTGTATGTTTTGCTCTTGTCCTAAACACTTGAGTGACATTCCCAAAATATTCATTGGCATTTTCCAATGACTTGCATTGGTATCCTCTCATGTGAATACTTGGCAAGTTAAATACAAATTAATTAGGAACATGTG
>VMDO01018890.1:0-15000 GCA_007922755.1 Pedetes capensis
ATGGAAAGACCTCCCCTGCTCCTGGATAGGGAGAATTAATATAGTAAAAATGGCTATCCTGCCAAAAGCAATCTATAGATTTAATGCAATACCCATTAAAATTCCACTGACTGACTTTACAGAAATAGAAAAAATGATCCAAAAATTCATATGGAACCACAAAAGACCATGTATAGCCAAAACACTTTTAAGCTGCAAATTTAATGCAGGTGGAATCACAATCCCTGACTTCAAGCTATGCTACAGGGCAGTGGTTGCAAAAACAGCTTGGTACTGGCACAAAAATAGGCCCAAAGACATCTGGAATAGAATAGAAGACCCAGATATACCTCAATACACCTATAGCCACCTGATTTTCGACAAAGGAGCAAAGCAAGTAAACAGGAAAAAGGACAGCCTTTTCAACAAATGGTGCTGGGGAACATGGTCATCCACATGCAGAAAAATGAAAGCTGACCCGCATCTCTCAATATAAACGAGAGTTAACTCAAAATGGATTAAAGATCTCAACATAAAACCAGAAACTTTAAAACTTATAGAAGGCAAGATAGGCAATACACTCCATCATATAGGCATAGGAAAGTATTTCCTTAATAGGACTCCAATTGTTCAAGAATTCACAATAAGAATAGATAAATGGGATCACATGAAATTAAAAAGCTTCTGCACAGCAAAAGAAACAATCAACAGAGTCAAGGAAACCCCCACGGAATGGGAAAAAAATCTTCACATCCTATACATCAGATAAAGGTCTAATTACTAGAATTTATAAAGAACTCAAGAAAAAAACTCCCCCCAAAACAAATAACCCAATACACAAATGGGCAAAGGAACTGAGTAGACAGTTATCAAATGAAGAGGTCCGTAAAGCCATGAAACACATGAAAAAATGCTCAGTATCCCTAGCCATTAGGGAAATGCAAATTAAAACAACTCTGAGATTTCACCTTACACAAGTAAGAATGGCCAAGATCAATAAAACAAATAACAACAAATGCTGGCAAGGTTGCAGTGAAAAAAGGAACACTATTACATTGTTGGTGGAGCTGTGAATTGGTCCAGCCACTGTAGAAATCAATATGGAGATATCTTGAAAAACTGAAAATAGATCTACCGTATGACCCAGCTATAATGCTAGTGGGAATTTACCCAAAGGAAGATGGGTCATGATACCACCAAGACACCTGCATCTCCATGTTCAATGCAGCACTTTTCACAATAGCAAGGATATGGAATCAACCAAAGTGCCCTTCAACAGAAGAATGGATAAAAAAAACTATGGTACATATACACGATGGAATACTACTCAGCAATCAAGAAAAATGAAATAAGGTCATTCGCAGCAAAATGGATGGAACTAGAGAAAATTATTTTAAGTGAACGAACCCAAGCTCAGAAAGAGAAACACCATATGTTCTCACTCATATGTGGGAGTTGGATGGAAATTATAAGGAGGAAACATCCTATTCAAAGGTTGGATCAAAATAAAACAGAAAAAAAAAAGAGCTAAGAATGGTGTCAATATAAATGGTCTAGAAAATGCATGCAATTGTTCTGAAAAGATAATAACAAAGTTCGCTACAGGAAAAATTTCTATCTTAAACAGAACTGGGACTTAAGTACATATAGAAAATTATTACCTAGTAAATGATAGAGAAGACTTAGATGGGGAGGGTGGGGCGAGGCATACAAGAGGGTAAGGGGGAACCTATATGAATAATGTACATCAAAATGCATGTATGTAAATGCCACAATGAAAAGCATGTCAGAATGAATCACCTTAAGGTGTATATTAAAAATGTCCAATAAAAAAAAAAGAGAGAGACCAAATCTAGTAATCCATGGGTAGAAGAAGGAGCTGAGATAAAAACTAAAGGCATAGAAAACTTATTCAGTGAAATTATAGCAGAAAAATTACCAAATCCAGGGAAAGAACTAGACATCCAATCACAGCAGGCATTTAGAACACTAAAAAGACATGATCAGCAAAGAATATCCCTGTGACACATAATAATTGAAATCCCAAGAGTATAGAACAAGGAAACAATATTAAAAACTGCAAGAGAAAAATGAATTACATCAGACCTCTCAGCACAAACCATAAAATCGAGGAAAGGATATAAAGATATATTTTAAGCTCTGAAAATAAATAATGCCAAACAAGATTATTATATCCATCAAAGTTATCATTTAAAATTGATGAAGAATTAAAGATAATCACAGAATAAAGCAACACATGACCACTAAGCCAGCATGGCAGAAGATTAAAAAAGGAATCCTATATATAGAAGGATGAAAGATTCCATCATGAGAGCACAAGGAAGAATAAATCTCACATGAGTAACAGATAAAGTAAAGGGCACTAGGAAAGAATCAGTCATATCTAAATCAAAAACCCAGCAAACTGAGAATATAAATAAGGGAGGAAGAAAAGAATGAATAGTATATGAGCTAACCAGGAAAACACCCAGCACAAGAACCAGCAAGGCCCTCTCAATAATAGCCCTAAATATACATGGTCTTAACTCTTCAGTTAAAAGACACAGATTAGTAGACTGGATTAAAAAACAAGATCCAACAATTTGTTGTCGGCAAGAAGCACATCTCACTGACAAGGTCACCCACAGATTAAAGGTGAGAGAATGGAAATTGCTATGCCAAGCAACTAGAAACAAAACAGAGAGAGAGGGGGGGGAAGAAGAAGAAGAAGAAGAAGAAGAAGAAGAAGAAGAAGAAGAAGAAGAGGAGGAGGAGGAGGAGGAGGAAGTAGTAGTAGTAGTGGTGGTGGTGGTGGTGGTGGTGGTGGTGGTGGTGGTTCTTTTTTTTTTTTCTTTTACAGTACTGGGGGTTGAACCCAGGGCCGCATGCGCTTGCATTCTTTGCATTCTTTGCATGTGCTGGACCACTGAGCTGCACACCCAACCCATTTTTTTGTTTTTTTTTTTACTTTTTTTTGAGACAGGGTCTCACCAAATTATGCAGACTACCTCTGGTCTCGAACTTGGAATCCTCCTGCCTCTGCCTCCCCAGCCACTAGGATTACAGGTGTGTGCCACCGCACCCGGAAGTAGTGGTTCTTATATCAGACAAAGTATATTTCAAAATAAAATTAGTCCAAAGAGACAAAGAAGGTCACTACATATTAATAAATACAACCTTCATGCAAGAAGATATAACAACTATAAATATATATGCTCTGAACATCAGTGCACCCAACTTCATTAAAAAAATACTACTAGACTTAAAGGGACAGATAGGTCCAGATATAATAATAATGGGTGATTTCAACATGCCACTCTCATCGATAGATAGAACATTGAGACAAAAAATCAACAAAGAAACTTCAGAGTTAAACACCACAATAGACCAAATGGACTTAATAGAAATATACAGAATATTCCACCCAACAGCTACAGAATTCATATTCTTCTCAGCAGCCCATGGAACTTTCTCTACAACAGATTGCATGTTAGGCAATAAATCAAGTCTTATCAAATACAGAAAAACTGAAATAAATTCATGTATCATTTCAGAACATAGTGGAATAAAACTAGAAATAAACAGCAAGAGAAATTACAGACACTATACAAATACATAGAGAATGAACAATACACTCTTAAATGACCAATGGGTACTTTAAGAAATCAGAGAGGAATTAATAAAATTCTCAGAATCAATTTAAAATGAAAACACAATCTACTAGAATTTTTTGGATAAAGGAAAGGCAGCTTTAATAGAAAATTTTATAGCAATGAGTGCCTTCATTAAAAAATCAGAACAGACTAAAACAAATAATATAATGACACACTCAAGCTTGTAGAAAAAGAACAAACAAAACCCAAAACCAGTAGACAGAAAAGAATAATAAACATTAGAGCAGAAATTAATGAAATGGATTCTAACAGAACAATAAAATTGATGAAAGAGCTGTTCTTTGAAAAGATAAACAAGATCGACAAACCCTTAGCCAAACTAACTAAAGGAAAGAGAAAGAAGACTCACATTTTAAAAAGTAGGGATGAAAAAATGGACATTACAACAGATATCAATGAAATCCAGAGAATCATTAGGGACTGCTCTTAAAAATTACATTCCAAAAAACTGGAAAATTTAAATGAGATGGGTGAGTTCCTAGACACTTATGAACTGCCAAAATTAAGTTAAGAGGATATAAACAACTTAAATAGATCTATAATGAGCATTGAGCTTGAAGCAGTAATAAAAAATCTCCAAAGAAAGAAAATTCCAGAACCAGATGGATTCACCACTGAATTCTATAAGACCTTTAAAGGAGAATTAACACCAATGCTTCTCAAGCTATTCCACAAAATACAAATGGAAGAAACACTACCACACTCATTGTATGAAGCCAGAATTACCCTGATTACAAAACCAGGTAAGGATATTTCAAAAAAGGAAAACTACAGACCAATTTCCCTGATGAACCTGGATGCAAAAATCCTTAATAAAATACTTATAAATGTACTTCAACAACACATTAAAAGATCATACACTATGGTCAAGTTGGTATTATCTCAGGGATGCAAAGCTGGTTCAATATGTGGAAGACAATAAATGTAATTCAGCACACAAACAGACTCAGAAACAGAAAACACATGATCCTATCAATACATGCAGAAAGAGCCTTCAACAAAGTTCAGCATCCTTCTATGATAAAAGCCTTGAAGAAGCTAGGAATTAAAGGCACATACCTCAACATAATAAAGGCAATATATGAAAACCCTACAGCTAACATCATACTTAAAGAGAAAAAACTGAAAGCATATCCCCTAAAATTAGGAACATGATGAAGATTCCACTATCTCCACTGCTATTCAATATA
Organism: Pedetes capensis; assembly: GCA_007922755.1. Lineage (NCBI taxonomy): Eukaryota > Metazoa > Chordata > Mammalia > Rodentia > Pedetidae > Pedetes > Pedetes capensis. The sequence goes on from VMDO01018890.1 coordinate 4,844, forward strand.
GTAATTGAACTATTATCTTCAGAAATAAGAGAAAGCAAAGATTGGGATCCAAATAGGAAAAGAGAAGTCAAATTATCCCTATTTGCAGATAATATCATGCTATACTTAAAAGACCCTAAAGACTTCACCAGAAAAGTCATAGAGCTAATAAACACTTTCAGCAAAGTTGTTGTTGTTAGGTGCCATCAAGTTGATGTCCGCCTCATAGCGACCTTACATATAATAGTCAAAACACTATAATAAGTGCTTCTCTGCTATTCACTGGGTTTTCGATGGCTGATTGTGTTTTGGGAGTGGGTTGCCAGGTCCTTCTCCCAAGCCTACAGCACCTGGTGTTCCCAGACGATCTCCCATCCAAGTACTAACCAGGCCCAACCCTACTCAGCTTCTGAGATCTGACAGGATTGGATGCTGCAGTAGTACAGCTGCAGGCTTTCAGCAAAGTAGCAGGATACAAAATTAATATACAAAAAATCATTAGTTTTTCTTTATACCAACAATGACCAGGTGGAAAAAGAAACCAGGCAAACCATTCCATTCACAATAGCTTCAAAACAAATAAAATACTTGGGAATAGACCTAACCAAGGAGGTGAAAGACCTCTACAGTGAAAACTTTAAAACACTGAAGAGATTGAGGAAGACACCTGCAGGTGGAAAGATCTATCATGCTCATGGACTGGAAGAAATTACTACTGTGAAAATGGCTATGTTGCTGAAAGCAATCTACAGATTTAATGCAATCCCCATGAAAATCACAGTTAAATTCTTCACAGAAATACAGAGAATAGTCCTAAAATTCATATGGAAGCACAAAAGACATTGAATCACTAAAGTGATCTTGAGTAGAAAGAACAATGCAGGGGTCATCCCAATTCCTGATTTCAAATTATACTACAAAGCTATAGTAACAAAACCTACATGGTACTGGCACAAAAACAGACATGTAGACAAATCGAACAGAACAGAAGATTCAGAAATAATGCCATGCAGCTATAGCCACCTGATATTTGACAAAGGTGCCAAAAATATAAACTGGAGTAAAAACACCCTCTTCAACAAATGGTGCTGGAAGAACTGGATATCCTCATGTAGAAGACTGAACTAGATTCATTCTCCTCCTCCCTCTCTCTCTCTCTCTCTCTCTCTCTCACCTTGTATAAAAATCACTTTAAAATGGATCTCTCTCTCTCTCTCTCTCTCTCTCTCTCTCTCTCTCTCACCTTGTATAAAAATCACTTTAAAATGGATCAAAGATCTTAATGTAAAACCTAAAACTTTAAACTGCTTGGGGAAAACATTTCAAGACATAGGCATGGGCAAGAACTTTCTGAATAGGACCCCCAAAGCACAGGAAAAATAGCAAGAATTGACTAATGGGATTGCATTAAGTTAAAAAGCTATTGCATAGCAAAGGACACACTTGTCAGAGTGAAGAGATAGCCTACAGAATGAGAAAGTCTTGCCAGGCACGGTGGTGCATGCCTGTAATCCCAGTGGCTCTGCAGGCAGATGCCAGAGGATCACAAGTTCGAGACCAGAGGCAGTCTGCATAACTTAGAAAGAACTTGGTCTCAAAAAAGTAAAAAAAAAAAAAAGGGCTGGGGGCACAGCTCAGTGGTCCAGCACTTGCAAAGCATGCAGGCACAAGGCCCTGGGTTCAACCCCCAGTACTGCAAAAAAAAAAAAAAAAAAAAAAAAAAAAGAATGAGAAAGTCTTTGCCAGCTGTACATTAGACAGGATTAATTTCTAGAATATACAAAGAGTTCAAAAAATTAAACATCAAAAAAGCAAAGTATCCAGTCAAAAAATGGGCAATAGAACCAGAGACTTCTTAAAAGAAGAAATACAAATGGGCAACAAGCACTTAAAAAAATGCTCAATATCCTTAGCCATCAGGGAAGTACAAATAAAAAGTACACTGAGACACCATGTCACTCCAGTCAGAATGACTACCGTCAAGAAAATAAGCAATAACAAATGCTGGGGAGGTTGCCAGGGAAAAGGAACTATTTTATACTGCTGGTGGGAATGCAGGTTGGTGCAGCCACTATGGAAAGCTATATGGAAGTTCCTTTTAAAAAACTATAAATAGAGCTACCATATGACCTGGATATACTGCTCCTGGGTGTACATCTGAAGGAATACATGTCAATATACCATAGAGATACCTGCTCATCCACATTTATTGCCGTGTTATTCACAAGAGCCTAGATATGGAATCAATCTACGTGTCCATCAACAGATAAGTGAATAAGGAAACTGGGACATATACATCCATCGAGTTTTATTCAGCCATAAAGAAGGACAAAATTATGGCATTTTCTGGGAAATGGATGGAACCAGAGATTATCATTTTAAGCAAAATAAGCCAGACCGAGAAAGATAAACACTGCTTGTCTTTCTTGTATGTAGATGTTAGACTTCAATATATATTCATTATTAAAACATATAGGTCATGGAAGTAGAAGGGGCCCATGTAGGGACAGATAATGGACTAAAGAAAAGGAGGAGGGGGCAAGAAGAAAGGGTAATGTGAAAAAGAAAGCAAATATCACCCATGTTGCCCTTATGGCAAAATCAAGATATACATATATAGATAGATATAATTCACAAAAAAGACATGCAAGTAGAAGGAAGACCATTGGTGGGAGGGAGGGGTTGGGAGAGGGTGGTTGTGAGAGGGTAAGAGGAAGTGAACATGAGCAATGTACAATGAAATGCATGTATGGAATGTCATAAGGAGACCCATTAACTTGTACATTAAAAATTACCAATGAAAAATAGTTTAATAAAAAAGAAATAAGACTATATTAAACAAGAAGGGCTTGGTTTGAGCAGGATTCAAAACAGGTGTTTGAGAGACAATGTGTGACAATGGGTTTCCAGCAATGTAAGTAATAAGCAAAGTAAGTAAGGGTATACTGATTAATAGACTTGAAAATTTGGTTCATGTTGTTGTTGTTGTTAAGTGCCATCGAGTTGTGTCCTACTCATAGCAACCCTCACAGGGTTTTCAATGGCTGATTGTTTCGGGATTGCCTTGGGAGTGGATTGCCACGTCCTTCTCCCATTTTTGCAGTGCTGGGAATCGAACTCAGGACCTCAGAGACTGCAGAGCAGAGCATCGCTCTACCAACTGAGCTAAATCCCAGGACCTGGGTTCATGTAGCAGATATTTTTTAATCTTAATTGTAAAGATGGATATTTTGGGATTGTATCATTAAAATCATTCAAATGATTTCAGGATCAGAAAGCAACCTTAGTAGGAGTAGTTGTCAATATAGATTGCCCTACAAGAGGATAGTGTGTTACCAAAGGGCTACAGTGTCTAGTCCCAAATAGGCTTTGCCAACATATATTAATAAGTAGGCATTCTGATTTGTTCAGTGCTCTCATGTGAGTTTGGCTCTAGTAGTCAGCAGCCCAGAACTGTCTGGATATACAGAAGCAAATGAACCTACATAGTAAGGACCAAGCTTTGAAATGACACTAAGGTAGAGCAGAGTCAATCATTGTTAGGTCTCTGAGGTACCCCCTATCTTATCCTCTGATAATCTAACCATTTGTTTGAAATACTGAACAGAGGAAAGACGGTTGAAACAATATCTAGAAAGCCATCTAAGTTTCTGATACCACTAGCCACACAACCTGTGCAGTGTCACTTAGTCTCTGCAATCCTGGGTTTATGTATCTTTTTAAATGATAATTAAGTAATAACAGCTCTTCTGTCTCTACCTCTGTTTTTGTTTTGCTTTGTTTTGTTTTGTATTTTTGAGGCTCAGAATCTAAAACAAATGGCTGTATGAACAGAAGATATTTATGCTATCATCACTATATACCCTGAAGCATAAGCAAGTAACTGATACACTGAAACACATTACCACAATTATCTGAGGATTGAAGACAAGATGAAAAACCATGAACCCACTGAACAAAATCTGTGGAATCCTACCTCTCAGCAACTGGTTTGGCAATGTTTTCAAAAATTATCTCTTGCTTTGCATCCTGATCAAAAATTCTTTGAAATCTGCAATGTGAAAATAGTAATTATTTAAAAGCCGAGCCTTTAAATACTGTTAGATTAATAAATCTTGTTTTTCTAAATCCTTTGTAAATGACCCCATATTTACATCACTGGGTTTACCCAACTTAACACAATGTTTGCCCTGTAGTCCCACCACACTGCGCTGTTGTAGCCCTGTATACAAATTGTGGGTAAACAGTATTGCTTTGACAAGATCTGCACAATCAATCCCTCTGAAAAACTGCTGCAGCTTTGGACCAAATAATAAACTGTGTGTTTTAGCTCTCAAGAGGGACAGTGTCTGCAATTGGCATCAAATTCAAATCTAGATAACTGCATGGAATGGAAACCCAAGAACAGGATGTAAACAGCCAAAGAACTTCTGATGTGTGACCTATGAGAAAAGAATGCAACTGTGAATTGTATGATTACTGGATTTAATTTTTAAAACTCATATTGAAGTTTATTTTCCACTCATTAGGTACTACATCGTAATATCAACAATGTAATTCACCGGATGGTTTTGTTTCATCTTGTTGACTATGATTCAAAAGTCAAAAAGTAAATTAAGGTTGATCTGTTCTGCAAAAAGAAGTTGTTAACCCATTGGCAATGACTAGGGGCATGGGATGTGGTATGGTGTCAGTTTCACTCTTCTTGCAATGACACTCCGACTTAGAACAGGATCACAATCACAGCAGAAAAGCTGAGATATGAGAGAGAGACACAATCCATCTTTTATACTGAGGTGAGGTGCTACTGGGCTGGGAGTTGGCTCAGTTGGTAGAATAGCCCTCTGTACTCTCTGAGGCCCTACATTCCATCCCCAGCACTGCAAAAATGGGAGAAGGGGCTGGCAGCCCATTCCCAAAACAAGCAGCCATTGAAAACCCTATGACTAGCAGAGAAGCACTGACATAGTGCCAGATATGGTACAGTGCTAGAGAGTGTTTCATTGTTGTAAATAGGGTCTCTATGAGCCAGACCCAATTCCATGGCACCTAAAAACAATAACAACAACAAGGTGCTACCAGCCAGTAAGTCTCCAATAACCCATCACCGTAATGGGGATGGGAATAGAGAACAAATAGGGTAAAATGTTATCAAAAGGTGAATCTCCCACAGAGAATATATGAGGGTTGACTGGATTATTCTTCCACTTTTTCTATATATGTAATCTTTTTTCAAAACTAAAAATTATGAGGAGGGAGACTTTAAAGTAAAAACTTTAAAACAAACATTTGTGGTCATCCTAAGCAGCTTTCCGAGTATCATAGGAGCCTCTGGTCTATATGCCAGCATTGCAAGTCAACTGAGTACATGTTCAATTAAAGTAAAGATTGTAGGTGAAATATTAGACTAATTTTACTACTGAGAAGTTCAGAAAGATGTCCAGAGCTAGGCTAGAAATAAAAAAAGGAAATAAATTTATCATCTTTGACAACATTAACTTCAAAAGATCCCTATCGCTCATCAACCTCCACTTCAGAGAGGCAAATCATGAACTATACAAAGGGATATTCTAAGGCACGTGGCAGGCAAGATTATACACTAGATAGTGGTATTTACTGTTTAGTGTGCCTAGACCGCTCCTCAAATAGGTATGCTACCACTTCACATGTGAGCCCTATGACACATGGCTACTGAACAGCATGCTCTTCAGGTTACTGTCTACTCCAGCATCTGAGTACAGACTTCTGGCAGTGCCTTTAAGGCAAATGCTAATGAACACAGCTCATTAGCTTCTTTGAGTAGGCTGATGATGGCTGAGTGAATCTATTAGTCATTCTCAAACCCACTTCCTTATTATATCTACTATCATGTAATCAAAAGAGGTGGCGGTTTTAAAGAGGGCACGGAATCACACACAGAATATATTCTGAAAGGTACTTGTATAAAATTAATTATGGTATATTCATTTACTAATTGATCTATTTATTTCTCAAATAGATACTGTTGTCTCTTATGTACCAGGTGCTCTAACAAGTTTTAAATTAAACTAAAATGTAATTTAAATATAATACATATAAAGCATATTAAATTCCTCAGGAAAAATGACATCCTCCACTATTTAAATTAACAATAGAACTACAAGCAATCCAGATCCCTCTGTTTATTGGTTTCCCCCAACACATGCTGATTTTAAAGTGCAGATTTTAGCATTGAAGTTTATTATACTTAATTATACATTAATATCAATACCATTATCCCAACATATTATCATCTCAACATATATTATATTATAAAACACAGTTGCATAGCAATTTGAAAAGGCATTATGATCAGCTATCTTCTAAAAACCACTGATGAGCAAAATGGAATCCCAGAATTAATTAGGAAGCTGTATAACAAGTTCAGTCTAGCTACTTACTGAGAATAAAGTTGAGGTTCATAGAGATAAAGAAATTACCCATGGACTTGAACCTTACCAATAACACACCATGAGATATACACCCTGGGTTTCCTGATTCCTAGGAAGTCCTTTCATTTATTAAGAGGATGTGGAAGCTTTATCTAAACTCTATCTCAAATTTAGTATATGCTAATTTCCTCTTACCCCAAACCATTCTTCCTATAATTTTCCTCCTCCCAGTAAATAACTCCATCCTTTCAAATCTTCAGGCTAAAACTCTTCAGGCACTTGGCTCTTCTCTATCACACACTACAATCAATTTGCTGGAAAACTCTATCAGCTTTGACCTCCAAAATATATCCCCAAACTAACCACAGTTATCCCTTGGTATTTTCATGGGATTAGTTCCAGGGCCCCCTCTGATACATTGTCTCCATATACTTTAAATAATCTCTAGGTTATTTATAATATCAACCACAATGTAAATGCTGTGTAAATAGTTGCTATACTATATTGTTTATGGAATAATGACAAGAACAAAATGACAAGAACTTTTGTTCTTCCTCAGTATACATCCTCAGCTACATCCTCAGTATAGACATCATTTTTTTTTTCAAATATTTGCAGTCCAAGGTTGGTTAGATCCATGTATGCAGAACTGCAGATATGGAGGGGTGACTACATTTCACAATATTTCCACTGCTACCACTGCAGTCCAAGCTACCACAGTTTCTCATCTAGTTTTTCTTGTACTTGCCTCACTGGTATCCCTTGCCCACTACAGTCTATTTCATATGTCTAAGCAAGAGTGATCCCGCTAAAACATAAGTGAGATCATTTCACTCTTCTATTCACAACACTCCATTGCCTTCTCATGGCACTTAGTGAAAAACTCCAGTGCTCATCATGACTCAAACGGGTCCATATAATCTGGCCACTCTGTGCCCCTTTGATTTATCTTCCCCTCTGTCACATACTTACTTCCCCCATAGATTCTATAACCTTTCCTCAAATGTGACAGGCACTCTCCCATCTTAGATACTTCTTCTTGCCATTTCCTTGACCTAGAATACTTGTTCCTTAGCTGGGTGAATGACTGGTTTCCTCACTTCCTTCTAGTCTTTGCTCAAAGACACCTTCACTTCATCCTAGTACCCTTATTTTCCTTCCCTGCCTTATTTTTCTCCACAGTGCTTAATGCCTTCTGATATACATTTTACTTATTGATCTGCTTGTCTGTCTCCTCCCACTAAAATTAAGCTCCCTAAGAGCAGCAGATCTGGTGGGTTCCCTGCTGTATTCCTAGCAACAAAAACAGCATACAGTGGGTAGTCAATAAATTTTTATTGATGGAATGACTTTTCCTTGGGAAAAACAGCCTTTACATGCTTAAATATTTATTTCTGAATGTATATATACACTGAATATTTCATTAATTTTATTTTAAATATGAAAACCAGTATTTTAAATCTAGAGTCAAAAGACTTAAAAATAAGCAAAGGGTACTTTTTCAATAAGCAAAAGCAGAAAAGAAAGGCTGGAATCTTGGAATAAAACCTCAGAGTCAGAAATGCATCCTCTTTTCAACCTTGAGCACAACAGTGAACTTGAGTTTTTCTACTACCTGAGACAGCTACACTACTTTCTCCACAGGAAATGGGGCTACTGATCTCACAGTGAACACTGATACAGGACAAGAGTTCAATAATGAAACAGAAAGGAAGGAGGGGAAAGATAAACTTACTTAAATTTGTAGCTTTCTCGCTTATTATTCACAAATCCATCTGCCAAATCACGTGGTAAGATAATTTCCAAACTAGGTGGTAATTTTCCATCATCCTCTATGGAATAAATCTGCAAATATAAGGACAAGTGAATGTAAAACTGTATAATTCCGGCTCAAACACTGGCCATGACTTGTACTGTACTGGCACAAAAATTGTGCTTTTAAGAAAAAATGTCATAATGTAATATAATTTGGATAATTTTCCTCTTTAAACTAGGTGGGCTCAAATATATAGAACTAAACAAGATGCAAAACCTAAATCAATGCTATATCAAAGCTCAGATAATCTTTGAATGAGCTAATATTCATATTTGAGCTGTGTTGTTATCATTGAAAAATAATAGCACTGAAAGCAACATGCTATCTAAATATTGCTTTCGTATTCTGAGCATTTACAGACTACTAGACAAGAGGTAGGGGCTAGGATTTAGCTCAATTGGTAGAACTCCACTCTGCAGTCTCTGAGGACCCGGGTTCAAATCCCAGCACCACAAAAATGGGAGAAGGATGTGGTAATCCACTCCTGAGGCAATCCCAAAACATTCAGCCTTTGAAAACCCTATGAGGGTCACTATGAATTGGACACAACTTGACAGCACCTAACAACAACAAGACAAGAGGTAAGAGGACGAGATCTAAGCCTTCTCAGAGAGTTCACAAACATGCTCAAATGTAAGGTATGTTCAAAAGCTCAAGTTTCTAGGAAACATATTCAGGCATTTGATAAGGCACGTGGCTCCAAAAGACACATGTACTTCATGTCTGTGATGTCATTTTTAAGGTTTTTATCACAGCTGAGCCACTAATTGACAAGTGAACTGGGAGAAATCATTTAGCCTCTCTAAGCTGATATGGAAGAGGAACGTCTTAACCAAAGTCTTGACAACTGTTCTGATTCTCTTCTCAGTTACCAGCTCCTTCCTTTTCCTTTTTTGTAGTACTTGGGAGTTGAACCTAGTGCCTTGCATATGATAGGCAAGTTTTCTACCACTGAGAAGCACCCTCAGCCCTTTTTTATTTTGAGACAGGGCCTTGCTAAATTGTGAAGGCTGCCTCTGGCCTCAAACTTTCAATCCTCCTGCCTCAGACTCCTGCATTACCAGGATTATATAGGCATATGCCATGGCACCTGGCACCTATTCCTTTACAGGAAAATCAAGACCAACTCTATAAAGAAATCATATGGAATAAGGAAAAGCTTAAGCTTTTTGTCTAAATGCTGAGCTCAATTTACCAGTTATGTGACCAGCCACCACCATTCAGAATCTAGGTTCCTTATACATAAGATGAGGAAAACAGAATTGCCTCCCTTACAAGATTGCTGGGGGGAATCAAATGATGTAATGGAAATGGAAGTATTTTGTAATGCACCATAAAAAGTTACTTGGTAGGTTTAAAGGTGCTTTAAAATGACTTCTTGTCTTTCACCAGAAAATAAAATTCTTTCTTACAGGCAATACTTCCTGTTTAAGATCCATTTAGATGCTTGGTTATGGGTGAAAAGTCATATTCTTACACAAGCAAAAACGTACTTAAATTTCTAGAAAGTATGAATAATTTCCTAAGCATATTTTTATTGAAACCTCTCCTTTTAAATGTGAAAACTGCAGGTAAAAAATGGTTTTGTAAAAGAAAATTATTTGTAGAAAGTAATAGCATCAGGTTCAAGGCTTTCTGGCTAGGTTTTCTCAAGAGACATTTAAAAAGTATATCTGTAGGGCACAACATTTAAAGAAATAGTTTAACAGCTATACAGGTAATAGAAGGGAGTGTATAAGGCATGAAACACAGAGGAGTGAGGAGTGGCCTACAGTTTTCTTTTTTTAAAAAAATCTATACCTCTCTGGGCCTAGCAGACAGAAAAGAATTGATTGTAATAGGAACAATGAACCTCCACCAGTCTGAATCACCCATTCTTTAAAAGTCTAAGGCATTAAGAAAATCCTTACAGCCAGAAAACTTTAATATATGGTTTTCTACCTTTATTAATA
>VMDO01018890.1:20000-41100 GCA_007922755.1 Pedetes capensis
ATAAAAATGTATGAACTATTGATATGTGTAACAATGTGGGTGAATTTCCAGGGAAATATGTTGTGTAAAAGAACCCAAATTCAGAAGTTAGATACTGTATGATTCCATTAATAGAAAATTATTGAAATGACAATATTATAGGAATGGAGAGATTCGTAGTTCCCCGGGGAGGGGGGGGGGTAGAGAGGACATGAAGTGGATGAACTCTCTGTACCTGACTTCTGTTGTGGTCACAGAAATCCAAATATGATAGCATTGCATGGAACAAAATACATACACATACAAATGAATATATTACAACATGAAAGTCAAATAAGACTGAAAAAGACTAGTGGTTGTATCATTGTTGATTCCCTGATTGTGATACTGTACTGTATAGTTATATACAATGTTACTGTTGTGGGAAACTGGGCAAAGGATATGCAAATTCTACTTGTTTTTTTTTTTTTTTTTTTTTTTTTTTTTTTTTTTTTTTTTTTTTTTTTTTTTTTTTTTTTTTTTTTTTTGCAGCTACATGTGAATCTACAATTACCTCAAAATAAAAAGGTTTTTTAATAAAACGTTTATTAGTCAACTAGGAGAAATTTCCCCTTAAAGGTCATATTGAGAAATGGATTGCTCCCCCCCCACTTTATTTTGGGGTACTGGGGAATCAAACACAGCCCTCCATTCATGCTAGATAACCATTGTACTGTTGAACTACAGCACAAGTCCAATAAGTAGTTTTCTTTAAAGACACTTTTAAGAAAATGAAAAGACAAATCATAGCCTGGGAGAAAATTTTTACATATAAGATAAGCCCACTCGCATCTAGAATGTACAAACATTTTAAAACTCAATAATAGATGAACAACTTATTTTAGAAGGAAGGAGGCACAGCTCAAATATTTGAACAAGCACTTCACTAGAAAGGATTGTCAGCTGGCAAATAAGGACATGAAAAAGATGCTCATTAGTCGGTAATGAGATGTAAGTTAAAGCCATAATGAGATACCACTACATATAATGGCTAAAGGAAAAAGAAACTGACAATGCCAAATGTTGGCAGAGACACAGAGCACCTGGAATTCTCAAACATCACTAGTAAGAAAGCAAGAGGGACCAGTCACTTTGAAAACCAGTTCCATAATTTTGTATAAAGTTGTACATATATTACTATCTGATCCAGCAATCCCATGCCTAGATATTTTCCCAAGTGAAATGAAAGCTTATGTTCACACAGAAACCTAAACATGAATGTTTACAGCGGTTTTATTCACAATTGCCAAAAACTAGAAACAAAGTAAATGTTCTTCAACTGGTGAATAGATAAACAAACTGGTACATACATACAATAAAAATGAATGAATTGCAGATGCCTACAACAACATGGCTAAATATCAAACTCATTATGCTGACTGAAAGATGCCAGACTTAAAGGTTACACACTATATAATTCTATTTATATGACATCCTAGAAAAATAAAAACTGTAGGGATAGAAAACAGATCAGTGGTTTTCAAAAACTGGGGTAGGGAAAGGATCTGACTGCAACTGAGCATAAGAGCGATTTGTCTGGGGATGGTGGAACTGTTTCATATTTTAATTATGGTGTGGTTACATGTCTGTCTGCATTTGTCAAAATTCATAGAACTATCTGTATGCTTAAAAGAGCATACTGGAGGTAAATTATACCATACTAGAAAAAAGAATAAGGTATGTGAACAAGTGAAGCAGTATTAAGGATGGCAAAGAGGAGATACCTGGATATGTATTAAATAAACCCCAAGAGCTTTTCACTTGGTGAGGAAGAGGTGACTTGAGATTGGGTACAGGTATTCACCTAGACAGGTAAAACAGATTAGACTGGAGAAGAAGAAACGAAGAGTCAAGGACATGTTAAATTTCAAACACCTGTGGGACTTCAAACAGATAGTTGGATAGCTCATTGGAGAAAACTAAGGCTGAAAAATATGGATTTGGAAGTCATTAGTTTTTTCCAGAAAGCAAATGAGTCATCCAAGAGAACTGGGTTTGAACTGCTAACACTGATGGTTAGAAGAGTTCAAAGGACTGAAAAGAAGGCTGAAGAGAGGTCTGAGGAGGAAAGGGAATGTTTATGGCACAGAAGTCAAGAGAAGAGAATATTTTGAGAAGAAAATATTCTTTCTTTCACCGTGTTTAATGGTGTTGGACATTAAAGAGGATGTACTGAAAAATGTCCATTCAACTTAGCTACTAGAAGGTATTAACAATTTGGATAGTGGTTTCAGTGAGGGGGCAGTGGGATCAGAAGTCAAATTGTAAGAGGCCAAGGAGTAAGTGGGAAGTGAGGAAGTGGAGGTAGCCAAGCTAGGCTGTTTTTTCCAAAAGCTTGTTTGTGAAGGTTCATAAGGAAGCAAAACACAAGGTCAAACCTCCAGGAACCCAGAATGAGAAAGGGCCTTTTGTTCACCTCTAGAGAGGTAAATCCAATAGGAAAAGAGAGGATGAAGTACAAAAAAAGAGAGAAGATAATGGATAGTTGTCCCAGATGACTAGGTGGTATTTTACCAAGAAGGTGTAATAAAAGGTAAAGAGGCAAGGAGGCCAAAGGCCTCCACAAAGGATCATTTTAAGCATTAAATCATGAAGTCTAGGCTGCATCAAGGCACTTGTGGCCTTTGACATAGGAGAGTCTTGTAGGGGGTAAGAGATGAATCTATGGGCCCAGCATGCGGGAGTGCTATACTGATTGTAGCTCTGGGTTATATGATCAAATGCATTGATGAAGAGGAAGTTTGGGTTCAAATCCTGAGTCTATATTCCTAAGATGTGACCTTGGGCCAGCAATTTATGTTTTTATGTCTCAACTGGCTCAAACAATAAGATGAGATGTGTAATAATAATAACACTTTTGGGGGAGTGATCATACAGATTAAATGGAGGCATGCGTGTCAAAAGTTGCAGGTACCCAGTGAATAGAGAATGCTCATACCCAGAGGGTTCTGACCTCTGCATTGGATTCTTTTGTTTGTAAACTCCCCCTAAAGAAGAGAAACTATGGCATTTATGTTATATGTAACATATTGGAATTGCAATCTCAGTACCTCCAGGGGCCACACCCATCAGTAAGCAGACAGAGAACAGACAACAGGGGAGGTTATGGAGAACTGAAGACCGGACCTTCCACTGAAAGTATTCACATTGAAAATGGTTAAAGCACAAGGCTGCCCAAAGACAGCTATTTGTGGCCTCCAGTTCAAATATATGTTTCTGTTCCTGGTATAAGGGACTTCAGGAACTCCCAGACTATGCCTGTAACAGCTTTCCTTAAATCCCCAACAGATGTCTTTAAAGGGTTCAAACTGGATTTTGTGATTACATCTCCAAGTTATAATGTCTTTCCCACAACTGGATTTATACTCAGTATTATTATTTGTACCTTAACTTGTTTAAATGTGAGAAATAAGATGTTTTTTAATTGTTTGAAAGATTCTTGAGCTTTGCAGTGGTCAAAATAACAGATAATTTCACCAAGCAAATTAGGCAGGGCTTATTAGGCCCAAATCTGAAAGACATTAAGCTGTGCCTGAGATGAATTAGTCTATAGGCAAGTTAGTTAGGTTTTGTTTGCTTTAATGTTTTGTTTTGTTTGTTTTCTTAGGAAAAGTTGAAACTATGCTTCAGTACTAGTTTTCAACTACCTCTCTAGCTCTTGGTGCTACAACTATAAATTGTATCATTTTATTTTATAAGTCTGAAGAGGGGCCAGTAAAAATTTTATGGGCTGGTAATTTTGATATAGAATATGTACATAAAATTGCCTAATTGCAGTAAACTTCCTTTCCCTTATTTTAGCCATAGCTTTAAGGGGTTTATAATTGTTCAAAAACCTTTCATGGTCACAACATGACACCTGCCCCCTTTATTTTCAAATGGAAAAAGCATGTCAGGACACATGGTGGAGACTTCACTAACCCTACTTGGGGGTCTTCTGCTAATAACTTCCTCCAAGAAGTAAGGTCAGCATTCCAAATTTCCTGCTTCTTAGTAAATAGCAATATCAATAGAACAGAAATAAGATAATAGAAACTGTCCCTTTATACTTGTGAATATTGGATAGAATGTCAAGTACTGCATGATTCCTGAGTGTAGACTTCGCGGAAAGCAACTCAAAGACACAGAAGATATGGCATATTTTCTGTGAAAGATACTTTCACTAGGAATCCCTTCTCAGCCAAGCCCCCATTTATCAGTTTTACGGGAAGTCAGTACCAGAGAGAGCCCCTTAATACCACTTAGTCTCAAAAGACCATTTACTTCATTCTTTCTGAACCAAGTGAAGAATGCACAGAGAAATTTCTGGTACTCATTAAATACCAAATAATAACATGCTGTTAAATTGAAGAGCAAGGGGTACCACAAAATCTGTAATATATAATTTCAGCAAAGAATTTTCTTTTGAGAATATATTTGGATAATTTAAAGCATAATTTCATTAACATAACCATCTTTCCACATACAGCAGGATAAAATTCATAAACTTTTACCAGCACTTGAGTTTATAACATTCAGTGAGAATCACTGGGGTTGGTAAGTTTGTACTAACTTCCTTTTGCAATCAGTGGTGGGATCAGATTTTCACCATCACACTGGATTCTCTCTCCTATTGGTTCATCATCTTTCTGGCTAAGCAGCAGAGGCCCCTTTTCTCCCAGTTTGTCTGTTCCTCTTCCTGCAGGCCTCCTGCAGCTCCGCCTGAGCAGCAACATCAAAGTTGTTTAGGGCTGGAAGCTGGTGGCCAGCCATATGGAATTACAGCCCAGACTGTCAACGGATTACAGAGTGTAGCACATGAACCAAATGACAGTGTCATGGCACAGAGGGAAGCCTCCAGTTTTGAATGGAAAATATGAGTGTTTGTATATTTATACAGACTCCTCAAAAACAACCTGAATGTTTCACCAACATCCCAGTAAATCAAGGGATTGGGGTTAGTTAAAAATAACTCTAGAATGCCTCTAAGTAAATTACCCATCCTGTCCTATCCTCTCAGCATTTACTTCAACATGATGGTCTGCCTATTTCAGAATTAGAAAACAGTGCTGATCAACAAGAAACATAACTTGAAACATAAAAGAAAGTGGCTTATTAGCAGGGTACCTTATCTGACACTTTACTGTTGTTGTTGGTTGTCAAGTCAGATCCAACTCATTGCGAATCTATGTACGATAGAAGGAAACACTACTCAGCACTGTCATGCACACAATCTTTTTATGTTTGAGCCCAATATTGCAGCCACTATATTTCTTCTTATTTTGAGTTGTGCCACATCAGTAACTGGAGGTCCCTGGGGTTTAACTCTATTCCCATCATTAAGGTCGATGATATTTTGAAGAGGCAATTCTTCTCCAGTTGTCTTTTGAACACCTTCCAGCCTGGAGGTCTCATTTTCTGGCACTATTTTTGACAGTGTTTCTTTGCTGTTCATAGGGTTTTCAATGGCTGATTGTTTTGGGAATGGGCTGCTGGATAATTCTCCCTAGTCAATCTTAGTCTGGAAGCTCAGCTGAAACATGTTACCCATGGATGGCCCTGCTGGTATCTGAAATACCTATAGCATAGCTTTCAGCATCATAGCAACATGCAAGCCCCCACAGCACAACAAGCTTACAGACATTGCAGGGTGACACATTACTATTATCCCCAGATCCAAACACATCTTATCCATCCTGAATCTGGGTATTTAGTAACCCAATCCAGCCTAATCTTCTTCTACTTCCTCATCTCCTATTCCTGTCTCAGTCTCTTGCAGCCTGGTTTTTGTGTCCCACACTCCATGGAG
Source organism: Pedetes capensis (assembly GCA_007922755.1). Classification (NCBI taxonomy): domain Eukaryota; kingdom Metazoa; phylum Chordata; class Mammalia; order Rodentia; family Pedetidae; genus Pedetes; species Pedetes capensis. The sequence continues at coordinate 25,807 of VMDO01018890.1, forward strand.
CCTGTTTAAACTGTACCTGCAGGACCAGGCATGGTGGCACACACCAGCAATCTACGCACTTGGGGATCTCCAGGTCAAGGCCAGTCTTGGCTACCTAGCAAGACTCTGTCTCAAAATAGTAATAATATGAACAAGCTAACAAACAAACTCTACCTCCAGAGCAATGACTTGTCTATATGTCTTAGAATGACATCATGATAGACTCACTTGATCTTGACCTCCAAGTTGCCCCTTGCTGGTTCCTCTGTCTTTGTATGGCTATATCCAAACTTTCCAGGTTTGATGATCTTACCTCCAGAACCAGCGAAGGTCTCTCAACTGCTTTTCTTCCAATTTTGACCTCCTCTTTGCTCCATCTTCCTTAACTGCTACCAGATAGTAGGATGCAAATTAGTTCATATCATTCCCTATTTGAAGAACTCCAATCCTTCCCTGTTACAAATAGAATCAAGTCAAAAATATAATCTGGTCCCAAACTGCTTTTATGTCAACTTCATTGCTTCAGGTCTCTATGCCTTTGTCTGTGCTCTTCCTTGGGTTTGCAGTGCTATCCTCCCACCTTATCCATCAGAAATGTCCAGCCCATCCTACAAGATTCAGCTCACATATCACCTGCCCTGTAAACACCATCACCCCTTCTCCCCTAAGCAAAGTTAGTGACCCTGTCCTATGCAACTACATTTTATATGTTCCTTTGTATTGGCACTCATCATCCTGTGTATGTTGCCTGTATATATCTGTCCTGCTATCATGCCTAGGATCATTTAAGGGCAGTGGCTGTGTCCTGTTTATCTATGTATTTCCTAGTGACTGATAAGTTTTTGCTACACATGCCTGATGAATGAATGAATGGATGCATAATTCATTGCAAGGAATTAATAAACTCTGTTCAAATTAAAAAATTTTTGGCCAATTTTCATCTATCCATGGTGGAAATTACTTTCTCCTCTCTCACCCAAGAGAACAGAGATAACCTCAGATCAAGTAGACTCTTAACAAGACAAAGGGTTAGAAACAAACACAGTATCACTATTTCAATTTCTGAGCCCCCTTTCTTCAGATAAAAAAAGATGGTTACAAATTTCCCAGGGTGCTAAATAGAGTGCTTTAACATTTGTATCCATGGAAGACAACAGAGACAGGATCTGATGAAGTGATAAGTTTGGAAGCAAACTAGCCTGCTGTTAAATTAGTGAGTTTCTTTCAGACTCTATGGGAAGCATTTAATGAATCTAGAAATCAACTTAATTTAAAAAGAATGCACCCCTTACAAATCACCAATTAAATGGTTACTTATATTTTTATTTCACATTAAAATGAGTTTTCAGAGGTTTGAAAGTCTGTCTTGGGCATTTCAATCAACTGCTCTTCCTCCTCTGCTGTGACTGTTATTTCCCCAAACACTAAAGAAATGTTTCCTAAATTACAAAGCCTATGGCACTTTCCCCCTCCTCTTTCTCTAGCCCTTGCTCATTTTCAGGCTTGAGCTGAAATTTCTACTTCCCTGCGAAAATTCCCCCGACCCTCTCAGCTTAGATATGTGTGCCCTTGGCCTGGGGACTGTATCATTACTACTTATAACAGATTCTAGGTCATGAAGGTGAAGTTCAGTTTGTCCTTGCTCAGGACTGCATTCCCATTCTGTGCCCACAGTAAGTGCTTCATAAGCATGTAATCAATGAAAAATCATGCATTTGTTAAATTGATGTAAAGATGCCCATGGTGGTGGGACAATATTATCTTAGATTGTTATATTCCCCACAGACAGACGCCAAGACAGGGATTTGTGTAGGATTTTATGTAGGAGGTGATCCCAAGAAGACAGAGAAGGGAGTAATGGAGGCATCTGTGGTAAATTATCATGGTGCGAAACAAGGGTTCAATTTCACAGAGGACCCTCTCCAAAGGCGTGCATAACATATGTCAGCATAGTTCCTTCGCAAGTAAGGAAGCAGGGGTATTCATCCAGAAACTCTTGCTCTTCATTGTTGGAGGCTGCTCCGGGAGGTGGAAATACTCCCCTCTTCTACACTTCCAGCCTACCCAGAAGGTGTGCCTATGTCCTGCTATCAAGAGAAAACCCTTGAGAAAAGAGAGTTTAGATGTCTGAGACAGAATACTGTTGGCATGTGTAGGTATATCCTCCAAAGTCACAGTGATCTCTGGGGTGGAATGAGGAGGTATGGGCAGGTCACAAACTGTGTCTCCCGCAGCCAGTACTGGTAATGGTTTTCTTCTAAATTACATTAAAAAGTATATAGTGCTACCATCTACTTGATTATCTCTGGCCTATGTCTGAATTGTGCTTTATAATATGAATATATAGTTTTGATGATATTCCATTCTTAATATACTAGCTGTTTTTACTATGTAACATTAACTCTCCCAAACAATGTACTGGTATCTTGTCTCTGTATTATAGTTTTTTTGAATGCTCCATGATCAAATAAGTTTGGGAAATTCTGTTCTAAAGTCAAGGCCTTCTGAAAATGTTTTAGTGCCTTCCCATTGTTCATTGAATTAAAGAACATTTTACCAAGCCACTTGTCTACAGCTGTACCACCCTGGTGTCTGATCCCATCAGATCTCAGAAGCTAAGCAGGGTCGGGCCTGGTTAGTCCTTGGATGGGAGACCACCTGGGAATACTGGGTGCTGCAGGCTTGGGAGAAGGACCTGAAAGCCCACTCCTGAAACAATCAGCCATCAAAAGCCATATGAATAGCAAAGAAACACTGACATAGTGCTGGGCATTGCAGTGTTATGTAGGGTTTTGTTCTATAGTACATAGGGTTGCTATGAGTCAGACCAGGCTCAAGGGCATCTAACAACAACAACCAAACCATTCAAGATACTCCATAAATTAGCTACAACCCTTCCCACTATTCCTCCAATCAAACTGAAATCACTTATTACTCTCTCCATATGGCCTGCTCACCACTAGAATGCATAATTGGCTCTGTACTTCCTTCCGCCTCACATATCTCCTTCCCTATCTCTAATCCCTGTCTATGATATCATGCTTGTTTTATATGATCCATCTTAAATCCCACAAGTTTCTTTTTATCATATTTACAAAGTGATGTCTACATCTCCTCTGCCATTAAACTCTTTTGTCTCTTTGTGAGCTGTTTAAATTGACTACTCTCGAGCACAATTTTTAGTGAAAATGTGTCATTCTTTCCACTAGCTTAATGCTTGACTATTACATTTTTGAGTTCCCTCAAGGTCAGGAACCCTGACTTTCTCATTTTTACATTCTGCAGGAACTTTAGTCTAGTGCTTTACATACTTAAACATTACATATTTGTTGAATCAAACTTTTTAAATTTATTTTTTAATCCACTTTCAAATAGTGTATAGTTCTGTCATTTTTGTCAAATGCATAGTCATATAACCATTACCATGAGCAGGATACAAGCCATCCTATCACTCATCCCCCAGAAATGTTTCATGCTACTCATTTTTGTCAAATCCTCCCTTCACTTTGGGTACCTGCCAACTCCTAATCTAGTCTCCATCCTGTAGTTTTTCCTTTTCAAGAATGTTATATAGGTAGAATTGTATAATATAGAGCCCTTGTATCTGAATTCTTTCACTCAGTGTAATATATTTGCCATTCATCCATTTTGTTCCATGTATCAATAGCTCATTCTTTTGTACTGCTGAGTAGTATTCCATGGATTGGAAATGCCATTGCTTGTTTATCCATTCACTCATTTAAACATGTTAACTCTTCATTGACCTAGGATTAACACCTAGAAATAGGTTTGCTATGTCATCTAGCTTCTAATCTAATAAGAATGTATAAAACTATCTTCTATTACTTTTTCATGTTGCATTCCCATCAGCAACATTTGAGAATTATAACTGCTCTGCATCTTCACTAGCACTTGCTACTAACATTTTTAAATTAGCCATTTAGTAAATAGTAAGTATGAATATCTCATGTGGCTATAAGTTTCATTTTCCTAATGACAAATGATGTTGAATATGTCTTTGTTTGCCATCTGCATATCTTTTTTCATGAACTTCAAATATTTTAGCCACTTAGTAAGGTGGGATGTTTAGTTTTCCTTTTTAACTTTGATGAAGTATAATTTATTACTTTTCTTCAATGTTTTTTGCTTTTGGTGTCATATTGTTAAACTGAGATGTTTATTTGATTGTATTTTCTAATTTGGATGAAGTATAATTTGATATTTTTTTCTTTCATGATTTGTGCCTTTGGCATACCAAGAACTCACTGCCCAATACAAGGTCATGAAGACTTTTCTCCTGTGTTTTCTCCTAAAAGTTTTATAATTTTGCATTAATAGTCTTCCATTTAGGCCTATGAGCCTTTCATATATCAGAGTTATATTTGAGTTATATATCAGAGTTATAACTCTAGTGGGAATCCCTTTGGAGGATACAAATTTGAGCTAAAGCAAGGCTTAGTTTTAATCAGACAGGTTGACTACAATTAATGTTCATAAAGAATAAGTAGATGAGATATTGAAATCTCTAGTCTTTGTTTTAATTTTGGTTGGAAAAAAATCAATATATAGTTTGTGTGTTTTTGCGTATTCATCTATCACATGGACACACACAGCTATAGACTATAAAATATTTGAGTAATTGCCTCTCCCTGGAGCTTTAAATAATTATTTTACTTATTTAGATATTCCAGCTGCCCTTTTCCCATAGGCAGGAGATTTTGGTTAGTGGGTTTAGAATTTGTCACAAATTGTCACATTATTCAGTTTACAAAATGTCATTGACTGAAGTACCAAAGACGGATTTTCCATTACATCAGACAGAAATGGATAGCTCTTCCCACAAACACACTTAGACATTTTATCCCAAGTTTTTTTTAATATTTCACTTCAATTTTTAAATGGCATTTTTGCTAGAAACCAGTAGATTCCCTTCGATGCTGCTGGCAACATCAAGAAGCTTGAGTGCATTTGTCTTATCCCAAATCAGCCAGAAGAGCAGTGTGACTTCCTGGTCAAGACCACTGTGTTTGATGCCTGAGGCAGTTCTATTAGCACTGTGCACAGAACTGGGACCATTTTTCAAATTCTTGGATTCAGGATTGATGACTTTCTCACTATTGTTGGTTCTTTTGTGTTTATGCGTTCACTAAATAAAAGTTACTGTTAGATTTTAGCCTAACATATTATCCCTGAATTTAAAACTGCAATTATCTAGGTTAGGCTTTACCAAAAAGTATAGAAAACTTAGTCCAGATGATTGAATTATCTGTTCTAACCCTTCACTCTACTGCAAAAGGATTATACATCTATACTCTTCACTTTATATCTTTGTATTGTCCCTGCACAGGACAATGGGTAACTGGGAGGATTTACTTCGCCTGAAACTTCACCTTATTGCTGATGAACTCAGACAATAGAATGGAATAGAAGTGACATGAACAGAAAGCCATATGTATGCTGGAATCATTTGCCTTGTCCTTTTGTGCACGTATGATTACCATGCCCCTATGTGTCTGTCAGCTTGTTGTTCTGTGGGGGCTTGCATGTTGCTGTGATGCTGAAAACTATGCCAGTGGTATTTCAGATATCTGTAGGGCCACCCATTGTGGGCAGGTTTCAGCTGAACTTCCAGACTAAGACAGACTAGGGAGAAGGACCCAGCCATCCACTCCCAAAATAATTAGCCACTGAAAGTTCTATGAATAGCAGAGAAGCACTGTCAAATATAATGCCAGAAAATGAACCTCTCAGGCTGAAACACATTCAAGAAACAAGTAGGGAAAAATTGCCTCCTCAGAGTAGAGTTGACCTTAATGATAGGAATGGAGTAACACTCCTTGGACCCCCTTTTGCTGATGTGGCACAATTCAAAATGAGAATAAACAAAGTGGCTGAAAATAATGGGCTCAAATATAAAAAGATCCTGTGCATGGCACAAGTTGTACAATGTCTCTTTCTTTTGTACACAGAGTCACTATGAGTTGAATCCAACTCAACAGCACCCAACAACAACATGATTACCATGAGAAAAACATGGCCCAGCTAGCTTCTATCTCCTCAGCATGTGCCTAGAATCAAACATATGGAGCAAAACCAAATCTAATATTCAACCTGAACCTAAACTAGGCAACCTGCATCCTGAAGCACAGTTGCCCTAGCCAAGGACCAGTGAGTAAAAAAAACTATGGTAAAATGCTGTTTATGAACTACTAAGTTTTGTTACATAGCATTATTACACCAATAGCTGATGGATACACTTACCTGTCTCCAGTAATGTTTCCCTTGGACAAAGTCAATGTGATATTGACAAAAGTTTCTATTTGCTAAGATGAACAAACAAGTGAGAATTTGTATCCATGAGTTGGACAGATAACCATCTGCTCATGGATTTTTCTCCTACCTGATCCATTCTCCAAGAATCTGGTCTGAGCAAATTTTCTGAGTACAGTTTTAATAGGACCAGTCTATAGAATTATAGGATATAAAGGCTATCATTTCTTAGTTGTCCCCACAAGTGCTAGATTCTAGGAACTATAGCCTCTAGCGAGTTGTTACATTATGATATATACATGGAGTGAGGCACAGGTTCCAACCTGCAAGGGTCAAATTTCTTGGCAGTAGGAAGAGCTATTAAAATTCAGACTTTCCACAATGATATAAGACCTGGTCACTAGCAATGGCCTGTGAATATCAGCATGGAATAACGGTGTGTTCCTTGTTTATTCCCAAATGAATACATGTGTTGGCATTCCTTGCTTCAGGTGCATTTTGCAGCTACATTACCGGGGTTGGCCAGACTTCATAAATGTACTTCCCTACATCCAGATATTTAGCCACACAGAATTAGAATCTTTTACTACAGTATGCTGTGCCCAAACCTAAGGGCATACATTGATATTTCTCTTACAAAATATGTCTCAGATTTGAATGCCACCATCTTAATAGCAGAAAGTTCTGAGGTTACCGTGAGCCCTAAATTTGCATCTTTAGAACATGGTCAGATAGTCTTCCTACTTTTGATGCATCATATGAAGTCTCAGAAATTATAAATTAATCTCCAAGTGCACAAAAACCTTATTTACCTTATAAAATTTGTGTTGATTTGGTGCATTTTCTGTATACTGAATTTGTCTACGTGTTATAGCAGTATTCCCTTTTTCCTTGAGTGAGATTATTTCTCCTCTGTTTACTCAATGGCACACAGATTGGGAAAGGTATGATTTCAAGAGACATACTTAACCTACAAGAGAAAAATCTAAAGGGAGTTACTACAGTTACTTTTAAATATTTGGTGATCTTTGTTATGTAGACGAGGAGGTACATCTGTCTGTATTACTCTGGAAAGAACCAAGCTGGGCAAATGAGAGCAAGCAACACAGGGAAAATATGGGCTCAGTTATAACACATTCCAACAGCTGGAACTGTCCTGTGATGGAGCAGAAAGCAGTTGATTTCTTGTCAATAGATGTGTTCGAGCATCTCGGGAAAAACAAATCAGGAAATCCCATGTGTCTGAGTACCTTCAAACTCTAAAATATCATGATTTGGTCTATGTAACTCTTTATAATAGTTATTTGACAAGACCATGTGTACTGTGTAGCTGGGACAACATGGACCATTAAGTAAGTGTCATGACATCTTTATGATCCTATGATTAAATAGAAAAGACAAGTAGAATTTGTAGCCTTGAATATAGTCTATCTTTCTGACTATTCCTAAATTCTGTGAAATCTAAGTGAAAAGAAAATATATAAGATTGGAAACATTTTTTTTTTTCTGCACTCTGATGTTTAGTTTTTCACTATAGAGATTTCTGGGGATATAAATGCATGTGTATGTTTATGGCTGAGATGTAAATTTATCACTTCCCATAGCAGTTATGAAAGGAGCATTTTCTATTTTCTACCCACAACAGCTTTTGGTTGTTTTTGTTGTTGTTGTTGTTAGGTGTCATCAAGTCAGGTCTGGCTTATAGCAAAACTTGTAGGGTTTTCAATGACTGATTGCTTCAGGATTCCTTTGGGAGTAGATTCCTATGTCCTTCAGGTTTTTTGTGGTGGTCGGGATCAAGCCTGTGTCCTTAGAGAGTGCACAGCAGCATTCTACCAACTGAGCTAAACCCCCAGCCCCAACTTTTGGTCAGGTTTCTTTTAATCTAATTATATTTGTACCATAAAATATAACTAGATTAGTGTATGTAGTAAAGGGCTGGGATTTAGCTCAGTTGGTAGAGCACTGTGCTGCAGTCTCTGAGGTCTCGAGTTCAATTCCCAGCACCGCAAAAGTGGAGAAGGGCCTGGCAATCCACTTCCAAGGCAATCCCAAAACAGTCAGCCACTGAAAACCCTATGAGGGTCGCTATGAGTCGGACACTGACTCGAGGGCACCTAACAACAACAAGTATATGTAGTATACTGCATATTACTATTTTATATGCAATTATAGTTACTATCCAGAGAGTAATATGTATAACACTTTTTATATACACTTATTTAATGAAGAATAAAATTCAAAAGGTACAAAAATAGCATATTGTGAAAATTACCCCTTCTTCCTTTCTTAAATCAAATGTCAGATTTTTAAAAATAACAGTATTTAAGACTTTAGCTTCACCATCCAGATAATTTAGTTTGAGGTTTGGGGTTGTTTTCTTCTACTTAGAGACAACTTTTGGAAAGTCCTTCACTGTAGTCTCTTAGTGGTAGTCCATCCTAGTGTTTGACAGAAAATGTTTTTCTTGAAGACTGTTTTTTTCTGGTGAAGAAATTTCAGTTAGCAGTCATAGTTATCCTTCCATATCCAGCAGAGACCAGTTTTAGGACTCTCTTACAGATACAAGATCTGTGGATGCACAAGACCCTTACATAAAATGGTGTCTTATTTGCATATAACCTACCCATATCTGCCCATACACTTTAAATCATCTCCAGATCAATAATACTGAATATAATGTAAATGGCATGTAAATAGTTGTTTGTATTATTTGGAGAATAAGAGAAGAATAAGAAGAAAGCCAGACACATTTACTATGAATATTTTTGATCTGCAGTTATTTAAATCTACAAAGGCAGAATCTGTGGGTATTAAGGGCTACCTACTTTATTATTATTATTATTAGCACAGTATAAACATCAGTTTACTGGCTTCTGGCTTTCATTGCCACTGTTGAGAAATCAGCTGTCAATCTAACTTGTTCATTGGAAGGTAGTTTCTTTCTCTGGATACTTTTAAAATTTTCTCTTTGTCTTAGGTTTTCTATAGTTTCCTTCTAATGCACCTACGTGAATTCTTTTTGTTTATCTTTCTTGCACTATACTCCTGGAACTGGAGCATAGAACTTGAGTTTATGTTCTTTATTAATTCTGGAAAATTCTGGCCCATCAATCTTCAAATATCACTTCTTATATTTTCTCTTTCACGTTGTCTTCTTGGATTCATTTAAACAGGCTAAACTTCCTCATTATAAACTCTGTGTCATGTCTCCTTGTTTCTGTATTTTCTGAATTGTTTTTTGTATCTCTTTGTGTCAATTTTAATATTTTTGACCCATCTTTTCTAATTTTTCAGATGTTATTAAATGTACCTATTCGTTGGGTGAGGGGCTGGGATTTAGCTCAGTTGGTAGAGCACCTCTCTGCAGTCTCTGAGGTCCCAGGTTTGATTCCCGGCACCACAAAAATGGGAGAAGGACATGGCAATCCACTCCCAAAGCAATCCAGAAACAATCAGCCATTGAAAACCCTGTAAGGGGCACTATGAGTCAGACCTGACTCGATAGCACCTAACAACAACAACAATAATTCATTGAGTGTGGAACTGGGATTTAGCTTAGTTGGTAGAGCGTCACTTTAAAGTCTCTGAGGTCCCGGGTTTAATTCCCAGCACTACAAAAATGGGAGAAGGACATGGCAATCCATTCCTAAGGCAATCTCGAAACAAACCTATGAGGGTCACTATGAGGCGGACAAGACTTGTTGGTGCCTAACAACCTAACCTAATTCATTGGGTGTTACTTTGGTTATTATACCTTTTAATTCTAGAATTTTTTTTTCTTTCAGACTTTTTAGATCATTTTTTATGCTTTCTGGTTATGCACAACGGGGCTGGGATTTAGCTCAGTTGGTAGAGCGCTGCTTTGCAGTCTCTGAGGTCCAAAGTTCAACCCCAGCACCGCAAAAATGGGAGAAGGACCTGGCAATCCACTCCCAAGGCAATCCCGAAACAGTCAGCCATTGAAAACCCTATGAGGGTTGCTATGAGTTGGATACCGACTTGACGACACCTAAAAACAACAACAAGTTATCCACGAGGCTAGTTATGCACTAGTTACACACTAGCTAGTTATGCACTAGCTCAGTGGTAGAGTACTTACTTTGTGCTCTCTGAGGCCCTGGGTTTGATCCTCAGCACCACAAAAAATGGGAAAAGGACCTGGCTGCATACTCTCAAAACCATCCTGAAACAATCAGCTATTGAAAACCCTATGAACAGCAGGGGCTGGGATTTAGCTCAGTGGGTAGAGCGCTGCACTGCAGTCTCTGAGGCCCTGAGTTCAATTCCCAGCACTGCAAAAATGGGAGAATGGCCTGGCAATTCACTCCCAAGGCAATCCCGAAGCACTCAGCCATTGAAAACCCTATGAGTGTTGCTATGAGTCGGATACCGACTGGACAGCACCTAACAACAACAACAACATGAACAGCAGAGAAGCAAGGATGTAGTGCTGGGCATGGCACAGTGTTGGGGAGTGTTTCATTCTGTTATACATAGGGTCACTCTAAGTCAGACCTGACTTGGCAGTGGATTGCCATGTCCTAACAACAACAAAATGTTCTGCAGGGTTTCGGAGATATTAGTCCATCAGCCTTGGGTGCATTGATTCTGGGCCCATGATGAGGCAGAAAGGCCTGGTGGCAGGAACATGTGGAGGAGGAAAGTGTTCACCTAATGACAGACAGAAGCAGAAGTAAAGGAAGGGACTGGGGATCAGGTATAACCTGTGAAGGCATACCCCCAGTGATTTACTTCCTTCAGCTGGGTTCTACCTCCTAAAGTCTCCATCACCTTCCAGAATATCACCAACAGCTAGGTACCACACATTCAATACATGAACCTGAGGAAGACATTTCATATTCAAACCACAAAAAGTTCCATATTGTAATTTTCAGCTCAATGGGGTTTTAAGCTCATTCTTTATATTAAGTATAATTTTTTTACAGTCTGTCTCTAGTATCTGGAATCCTTTATCTTGTTGTTTTTACTTCACCTTATATTGTACACACAATGTTCCTTAGTTTATTTACTTATAATTTTGATATCTGTATAGTATTCGGTTGATCTAAGGAATGATAATGTCCTCTTATTTAAAATAGGGATATTCCCACTTCTTGGGGTAGCTGCCTGCCTGACAATACCTACTCTTCTAGCAGAGTGGACCCTAAGTATTATTTCTGATCTCCTGTATCTTTAATTATGAATTTAAAAGTTATGTTTGTGCACTAGAGTGTGGCTCAATGGCATAGCACTTGCCTAGCATGCAAAAAATCATGGGTTTGTTCTATACAGAAACAAGAAGTTTGTGTATAGATGGGATCTTGAGGAAGACATGGAAAAAAGAATGAAATTGGCAAGGTATTGGGATTATGTCTGTTTAAAATTTCTATTATTTATATTGTGAAAAAATGTATTTTGGCAACAAGAACTAATCCATAAAAATAATAAAATGAAGGTCTGTAAAGCTAAAGTGTAATAGCTAATATTTTAATGAGCATTTACCATGCACAAGGCCCTATTCTAAACTCTTTACATATATTGATTCAGTTATCCCACCAACCCTCTGATAGATACTATATTTTGATTATTTTATGGATGAGAAAGCTGAGGCATAAAAGAACTAAATAACTTGTTCCACAGTTCCATACTTAGTAAGGGGGCAGTGCCAGAAATCTAACATAGGCAGTCTGGTTCCAGAATCCACTTTCTTAATAATTGCTTTACAAAATAAAGAAGGAAAAATAAGACTATCAAGAAATATATCTTTTTTCCCCTTTTTCTTTCTTTCTTTCTTTCTTTCTTTCTTTCTTTCTTTCTTTCTCTCTCTCTCTCTCTCTCTCTCTCTCTCTCTCTCTCTGTGTGTGTGTGTGTGTGTGTGTGTGTGTGTGTGTGTGTGTATACTTAGGGGTTTAACCCAGGGTCTCATACATACTTTGCAAGTACTCTACCACTGGGCTACACTCCCATCCCACTGAAAAAATATTTTGAGTCAGGGTCTCACTAACTTACATAGGCTGCCTCTGGTCTCAAACTCGTGATCCTCCTGCCTCCACCTCCAAAGTCACTGGGATTAGAGACGTGCACCACCACACCCAGCTAAGAAATAGATCTTCACCAGCCTTTAAACTAACAATCTTCATAAATTATTGTGTTTTTGGTTTTTTGTTTTGTTTTGTTTTTGTTTTTGTTTTTGTTTTTTGTTTTTTTTGTTTTTTTTTTTTTGCATTCTCAGTCATTCCATAGCCTCCCAGGACTAGGACAGAGAAGAGAAAAGAAAAATGTTCTAGGTGCTGTGGGTATGTTACAAATTACCCTAAAACTTGTTAGCATAAAAAAAACATTTTTTTGCTCATGGATTCTGTGGTCAGGAATTCAGGAAGAGTGGAGTGTACAAAGCTTGTCTCTACTTCACAGTGTCTGGAGCCTCTGCTGGAAGACTTGGAGCTAGGGATAATGTAAACTCCTGAAAGCTCTTTTTGCTCACATGTCTGGCTATTGATGATGACCATTAGCTGGGGGCCTTGGCTGCTCTTCAACAAATCCTCCCATGGGGACTTTCCTCACAGGCTAGTTTGAGTTTCCTCGTGGCTTGGGGCTGGCTTCTTTCAGAAGTCACAGTTTGAGAGAGAGAGAGAGAGAGAGAGAAAGAGAAAGAGAGAAACAGAGAAAGAGAAATGAGAACAAATAAAGCAGAAAGCAGAAAGTCTTATGACCTGAATAGGATGTCACAGAGCACCTTTTCCATCAAACTCTGTTGGTTGAAGTCATCATGAGCTCCCATTCAGGCTCAAAGGAAGGACAGTCACATTGTAAATAGATGATATGAGATCTATATTTTAGTATGCCTCAGAAGGAATGCATCAAAATTCATTTCTGTGTTTCACTGAAGCCAATAGAAAGAAGAGTAGTGATAATGATTTAGGCACACTGTAAAATGTGAATGACATTCTTTTAAAATTAAAAATACAGTTAACAAAAAATATATATCTTCACCTAGAGTACTAGCGAGCAAACATATATATCATTTTACGTGAATGCAAGTGAACTTAAAACCAACAACCTTTATAAATATAGCTTGAATAATTTATAGGCTGCATTGAGTATTTTACAATGAGACTCTTATTCTTAAAGAAGAAAAATTCGATTTTATATATCATGACAGAGTTTTACACCAAGGACCAAATTGAGAATGCAACTGTGCAGGCCATGCCTTCCATCAAGCAAACAGATCCTTTGGTAGTGACAGCTTATCTGGAGTCGTGGTAATTTGGATCTTAAGTGTAAATCATGACACAGGCACTTCGGAGAACACAAACTGGGTTTTTAGTATCACTGAAAGCCAAAGATAATAAAAGATGAATTTTACGAGAAATAAATCTGATCTTTCAACAATAGTTGTCAATGAGACCAAATCATGCACTCTATAATGTAAAGTCAATGCCTACAACAAACCAACAGATCATGACACACTGCCATTTGATATGGCATACCAAAAGCTTGAATTATCAAAGAACGTTCTGGGTTCCCTGTCTTACCTGAGACCCTGATTCTAAAGTTGAGTATAAACTGTAGCCTGAATGGTTAGAAGACATTGGTCCTGCACTTCAGAAGGTAATAACTCTACTTTTAGATCATCCCTAGGTCATGATGCATCAGATAAGGTGGGATTAATTCCAAACCAAATGGGCTCAATAAAATCCTATGCAAGAAGGAAATCAATAGTTATTAAGATAAAACTCCATGTGTTAACATGTGCAAAAAAATTTTCAGTTACTCATAACTTTTTTCTTACTAGAAAAAAGCAAATAGTCATAATTACAGAATTCAGAGGCATCAAAGCCAGACATGGGTACAAGAATTCATAATCCTCTCCAGGAAAGATGTTTGAGCCAACTGGTTTATGGGAGGATGAGACAGTGGGAGAGAGGACTGGGAAGAATTGGGACCACCTGCTGGATCACTTCTCCAGTCAGCGGAAGCCCTCAGGGATGTGTGAGCCTCTTCATATCTAGCTAGGTTTATTTACTGCTTAGATCCTGGTAGTAATACCTTTAAGAACAACAAGAAAGACAAAGACAATTCTTAAGGAAGACATGGGGCTTACAACTGTGCAAGAATCTTTTTGTGTGCTTATTATTTATCCTGTACCTCTGGCAATGAGCAAGCTTATACAGAGATTACCTGGCTAATTTTTTTTTTTAGATTCACTTATTTATTTTCTTTCCATATAAAATATGTACTTGAAATGTCTTCAAGAAGATGTTACCATGGGGTAGGAAATAGAATAATGAGAAATGCAGTTGGCAGTTCAGTTCTAATAGTGCACAGCCAGTCTATCTCCTCCCCTTCTTTTGTCCATACTTGCTAGATGAAGCTCTTTTTTTTTTTCCTGGGGAAGAAGAAATAATTTTGATCCCTTTTGTCCATGACACTGGCTGTTTGTCTCTGCTTCTAAGTGCATGTGAGAGGTAGGCATGTAATTGGGTCTGTCCTCAAATGACTCACAATTATCTTCAGGATAAACCCCAGAAGAGAAGTAAGATATTCCACCTTCACACTATCTTCCAGACTCTCAGTCTTCTATTTCAATCCACTACTTAATCAAAACTCCTTCTAAATGTTAATATGTTATTATTAGGAGGTGGTAAGGACATTTTTCTTGCTTATTTATTATTTACAACCCTTCTTCAACTTTCTTTTTTTTTATTAGAAATTTTTAATGTACATCATAATGTGATTCATTTTGACATGCTTTTCATTGTGACAATTTTCATATATGCAATTTGATAAGCATTATTCATATAGGTTACCCCTTACCCTCCTCTATGTTTCCCCTCTCCCCCCCTTCCTATCTAAGTTTCCCATCCAAGTCTTCTCCATCTTTTACTATATAGTATTTTTCTATATGTCCTTGGGTTCCATTTCTGTTTAAGATAGAAACTTTTCCTGTAGTGGTCTTTGTTTCTATCTTGTTAGAACAATTACATGCGATTTTTAGTCCATTTATATTGACCTCATTCTTATCTTCCCTCCCCCCCTTTT